>JARJLF010001679.1:0-66424 GCA_029378395.1 Mycena leptocephala | reverse complement strand
TATGGCCGAGATTTGCACTGCGCAAGAAGAGTCGGAGGGAGCTAGCAATCGAGATGATATACAGCAATAGGAGAGAATTGGGAAAGAAGGTCAGTGTGGCCAGTGGAGTCTCGGTCTCAGTGCGCAGTTAGATGCCAACTCTCAAACAGATGCTGGGGCTGAGGTCCCGCATGTTCGCCGAGGCGCCGTTTCAATTGAAGAACCAGCGGGTAATGACTGAATGCCTAGGGGGTTGAAATATTTGAGTGGAGCTCAAGATTCGGAGGATATTTGTTATAAATATGTTTCATGGACGATGAATAGAGGGTAAAATCTCCTCCGTGATGATGAGCATATCGAGACGGTACGTATTCGCGTCAGCTCATTCTGCCCGACTTCTCTGATTCGCATCTGAAATCATGTGATATGAGTAACTCGACTCCTCAATGGAGAATATGCCACAGCTTGGCACGGCCCCTGGTAGGAACTGCGGCGCAGCAACTCCATGTTGATGTTACAAGTTGTATTATGAGCGAGGTGATTTTTTTCACATTTCTCAATCATTAAAATTCAGCTTTTCCGAGGCCATTTCTCCTTTCAGGGTCGTTTTGGCGTCATGCTCCGCTTCCATGTCATGGTCCGAGGCTGGTAGGTACCTACGTAGGTAGGTAGATTACATGGCACGGTCCCGGTCAGGAGCGCCGGTCCCAGGACCCAGGGAGTAACTAAAAGTACAGAGGCACTCCTGTACAGGTGCCATCGTAGGGCTATCACATTCCAGATGCTGCAAAATATCAAATCCGAAGAAAACATTGGGTGCGGAACGCAAGAAAACTTTCCGTTGCGGAAAAAACTTTCCAATTGAGGAAAACTCAGTTCATTTGGTCGGGCCTCAGAATGGCCCTATATTAGGCCTATACTAGGTAGGATTTTATCTCAAATAGGGCCAGATTCCAGCAAAAAACACCGTTCCCGCCCGAGTCGATGTAGTATCATTCCCATGCTCCCTGTCGGGACAGACTGCACACTCTCAGTAGTTTCGCGGTGGCGGTAATGCCCGCTATCTTTAGTAGTCACGGTGGCGATCAAAAAATATTACCTCGGGAAAATGGCCCTAGAACTCTTGTGTACGATTTACGGGCCGAATATAACCTCAGATAAGATAACAGTGATAGCCCGAATTTTATCTATCAAAATTTCCCAGGTAATAGGCTGGATTTCACCATGAGATAAAGACGTGTAACAGCCAAGCTTTTTCCGTGAGAATGTCCGGCGGAAACAGCCAGGTTTTTTCCTCGGGTAAAAGTCTGGCTGTTACTTTTTCTTTGTTCTTCCTTTGTTTGGTAAAAGCCTGACTTTTACCGGGGCAAAGAGCCTGGCTGTTTTCGCCGGTCATTCCACGGAAAAAGCTTGGCTGTTACACGTCTTTATCTCATGGTAAAATCCAGCCTTTTACTCAGAGAACTTTGACAGATAAAATTCCAGCTGTTGCTGTTATCTTATCTAAGGTAATATTCGGCCCGTAAATCGTACATAACAGTTCAGGGCCATTTTCCTGGGTAATATTATTTGATCGCCGCAGTGAGTGGGTTTTGTTATGGACTCAAAAAGTGATCGAAAGTCAGTTTCGTTCAAAGGTCACGTAATGGCCCCCCAAATCCGAAGCCCATCACCCAACAGCTAATACTGGATATTTCCGGTTTGTTACAGTACTTTCTTTCTATCTCATATTTCGTACTTTTGCATTCTGAATAGCTACACAATACAGAACTTGTAAATTCACTCAAATTTTCATAAACTGCTCGGAGATGCTTGAAATGGAAATACATAGCTTTCTCACGCGACATCAGAAGGAAGCCAGATCAATGATCCGCCCACTCTTGGAATTCGAGTCCATTAGTCTCGTTCCCAGACGTTATAGGGCAGTTGCTCGCTGCACTCGCAGGCACGGATCCTAAGGGGGAAACAATATCCAGATGTCATCGAGGCAGATTTTGATGAGAACTTGATGGGGGAGCACTGCCTATAACGTCTGGTTGGTAGGGGTGTGCTCACGTCACGCTGGTACCAAAATATTTCTTTCCCCCCCATCCTTTGTCGTATAGACCTGAAACCTGATACTTATACTCTTTATATGTTTCTGCACACATTGGGGTGATGAAACACAAAATTTTCCTCCCTTCTTGGGGATCCAGTGAGATACACATTGTGAAGACAATTCGGGTGAATTTGGAGCATGGAAAATGACCTGTCGCTCATTTTATGACCTAAAAAATGCTTTAACCAACCCCATATCATATATAACATGTTTTTAAGGCGACATCGTCTGTTTCTGGGGCATTTTCCAATTGATGCCTGTTCAACACCGAGCTCTACGATGCGCGTCTTTTGACCCCCAGATAAATTTACTGTACTATTAAATTCAATTCGTCAAGGGGTGTGACGCGTGATGCGAAATATCATTTCGTCAATTTGTCAAAGGGTCCCCAGCTGCGTGACAACCCCCAAAATTTCGTCAACCCAGGAAATATTCCAGGGGTTGCAAGGCATATAAAATAACCATTAGGATGACTTAGGAATCATCTGAGAAATTTATTTGAGCAAATCTGTTGTTGAACAGGAAAAAATCCATTTTTCACCGTTGAACTTGGGTTTGAATTTGGTCTGACGCATGATGTTTGTGAGGTTTGAAACAAGAAACCTTGAGAATGGCAAGAAAATGTTAGGGAGAGTGTCCGCAGCTAAGGAAACTTGCTCAGAGCAGCCCTGAACCGAAATTTTGAACTGACCGTGACAAAAGTATATTCGTCAAGAGCCTCCGTGACGCGTGACAAGGTTCCAAAATTCGTCACATCAAGCACCCCCGTGATGCGTGACTGACGAATTGATTTTAATAGTACAGTATATCAATATAACATCCATACAATGGTTTTTCATTGTATCTGCGCAAATTCTGGTCTGAGGCCGCTCATTGTGCCATTTCCCCGGGATTTCACCTAAAAACATGAGTATTTGGCTTCTACTTCGTTTTCGTCATGATTTAAAAGTGGAGAGGTAATTACCATGATATTTTAGACGTCTCTACGACAAAATATGAATTCTATGCCCTCAATAACGCCCCAAGAGCAAAAAAAACAATCTCGACCGGTGACTGGTGTGACACATGTCACTGACCGCATGGTTTCCAATCAAAGTGCACTAGGGCGGTGATCTTGGGGCTGCAGATTTCGAAGTCCGCTGATCCTCCTCGCACCGCCCTAACATCTGGAGTCGAGATTACGAGTCCATATGGGAATTGGAAAGTCCGGCAGCATAAGCCGCGGGGGCGGATCAGATAGGCCATTGATCTAAACACGGCGCAACAAATGTGTCTTTGTTCACTGCACGTCCCAGAGGTGGTTTTAGAGGACAACTAAAAGTCTATTAACCAAGGATAGGACTGTTTTAACTTGCGTAGAACAATCAGATGAATTATTGACCATAAGAACAAGAATTTGCTTGCTTCTTGGCCGTGGTATGTACATCTGTTGCCATTTGGGATAGCTCGTGGCCAAGCCTGGTCCCAGCCAGTGAATAAAGCTCCAATAGATTTTTATTGAGAGACATATCAGCTTGCTGAGGTAGCAAAGGCCGAGAACTCTGGTGTCGATTTAATGCAATTTATTTACTCCTACTCGCCTTTGTCAGAAACAAAGGAAAATCGACTCTGAAAGCCACTAAATCCTTTTTATGCACGTGAAATAATTACAGGGCCAGCCCGGATGAGCTGCAGCTCAAGTAGCATGCAGATGAACGAATAAAAAAGGAGGGATGATCTATTTCAAACTCCGCCAAGAGATGCCGAACTGCGGCCGGACTTGACTTCCCGGACTTTCCAACTCCAAATGTTCTGTGGAATTCCGCCGCAAAACCGAAACCTTGATTGGGTAATTTGATCGCAGCAGCATATTTTGGAGCTCCGCCAGATCAAAATCTTCGTTTGGTCGTGTGGCGAGTGAGAGACGGACAGTCAACACGGGCAAGCAACGCTCTCTTCTCCCTCCCCGCTATGTCTGCTTCCACACGCGTTGACACTGGTCCAAACCGCAACTTCAAAGATCCCACTTATCATCGTCCCAACCCTCCGAGTCCGAGTCAGTGCAATCGCGAGCTTAGATTGAAGTGCGCCAAGAGCGGGATCAACGCTGGCAACAACTACCTACATGTACGTCGAAACCCGCCTAGCTCATTATGAGTACCAGCCGGCCACAAAACTGATATCTACTGCTAGTGCGATGCTCCTGTACATAAGAAGGAATACTGGCGCTTCTTCCGCCCTGACCAGGCGCCCAATTCGACTGCCCATTCCCATCCATCCATCTGCTTCCGCGCCAGTTCGACCCCGCCCGCGAAAACTCTGCACCCATCCTCGCTGCAACTCGCGAGCGAACAGGCTGTGCGATTACCAGAAATGTCGCACCCACTGCGTGGCATCTGGCGACTGTCTCTGCCCCGGTCACGGCCAGTTTGAAGAGTCCACAAGCACACAAGAGCAGAGGCTCCGTACAAAGCACCCAGACTGGTTCTTCTCGCCGACACCATCCCCCACACTGCCCTCAGCTCCATCTTCGCGTCTACCCGCTTCCCTCCCTCGAGTCGTCCCCAGTTTTTCCTACATACCTTCTCCCGCCGCGTCCCAAGCCGTGGCAGTTTTAATTATCATCCTTCTGTTCTACCTTGAATTGAACTGTATAGACTTGTTAGTAACACTGTAGTGATCTCCGACACCATGTATTTAAAGTAGTCTTCAATAGATGATTTTCTGTGCACAAATGGGATTATCGTGTTGTTTCGCGTCTGGCCACAGTGTGACACCTGCTTTTGGCGCGTTCCTCTATCTTCCACTCTCTGGCAGCTTACTCGCCTAGGTGGTATTTCGCTCAGAAATTTCCAAGGGCGGTTCCGACTGGACACGACGATTCCCATTGTCCCAAGAGAAGATTCGGCTTCTGGTGGCAACTTTGTCTTCCGGGCGTTCTCCGACCCTACACCTCGTCCTCCACCCCTCGGATCCTTTGAACACTACTTGAAGTCCTCGAATATAATTTGAAATAGGACCCGTGGCGTGAATTTCAGTGTTGTAGTTAAGATCTTAAGGGCATAGTCTTAACAGGGCTTAACCCATACAGAATTTGAGCGCTGGCTGTGAAAATTTGCCTCCTTTACAGTCCTCGCTGAGTTTACGCAGGCTCTCGTGCCCGGAGCTTCAGTGAGAAGATTAGTTGTTCTTCGACACTGGGCATGCCGTTTATCGATGTACATACTGGTCAAGTGGCTAATCAGCATCGGAAACATCTCATTTTTCTCTTGTTTTCCGTACAAACTTTGTGTATCTACGAATCGAAGCCTTTATTCCTATTGTGCTGACATCTATTGCGCCAGAGGCTACCATCGCGCCGCTTCACTATGCACCTTTCACTTGCAGGCACGCAGTAACGTAACTCACGGACTTAACACAGGGTCGGATAACTGAATGGCAACTCTAAACGGAAATCGGAAATCTGCGACCAACCTTGACTACGCCAACGTTAGACTCCAGAACTTTTGAAATTCTGACCCCCAAATGCCAGACAAGGGTCGCATAGATGCGGAAACAACGTAGCCGTTAGAAACATACCGCAACTGCTTTGGCGGCTGCGTCAAAATGGACCCGCCACTGAAGGGCGACCCGACAGCCGACTTTGTAAGGCCTAATTGTAGAAAGTGGGGGACACGGACCGAAGGGACCGAAGCCGGCATTCATACCCGAGCTGGAACGATCCTGAAATACGACATGTGGTGAGTTGGAAAACCTCCGACTCGGAATCGTCACGCATGTCTAATTTATCGGCAGGTTGAGCGCCATAACAGTGGACCTGATTGAAGGTTTTTTAAAGCTGGCGCGATCAGCGTATGTTGCGTTGCATCGGCTCACAGTTCGATCGGCTTCTGATCGACGGAGGGGGGTTACGAATGAAGAACACGAGCGGAATGGAAGCTGGCACGCAATTCAAGCGCCATAGATTGCGGCGGCACAGGAGGTTTGGAGTGCACCTTCGCCATTGGCGGTGGCGAACCTTTCCGGTCCTCGTGGCTTTCAAGGACCAAATCTGTCACAGTTGGACTTTGTCGCGGAAGGATCATGACAGCTCGAGATCGGGACCTTTTCAGAAACTGAAGGAAAGTCAGGCCACAGACACAACCCTGAAGTTCTATTGATATACGTACCCCACAAATTCGTGCAAGCGCCCGAAATACGACCGAAAAAGTAACTGAGTGACGATGACTGTTCAATGTATCCGATGAGTTCGGGTTCCAAGGACGACTTTCCGCGACAGCTCAAGAATCAAGAACACGATTTTGATATGCTATAAACAGCAAGGTAAAGGTATTTCACACACGCAAACGTGAGCGGCCCTGGTGTTAACGCATCTGCGGCCTGCAGTATCGTGAGAAACGTCAATCACAAGGCAGAAAACGCAAGTTCGTGGCAGGGTGTAAACCGACAAAATGGCGGTGGTGGGTCGTCTCAGTGTCACCAGATGTCGAGGAATGGTTTGTTAATTGATCCGTTCATTATCGATGCAAGGCAGAACCGCGATTAATATACATCATGGCGTGGTGGAAATGAAGTTGGTGATTGGGTGGGTTGTGAATACAACCAGCGTAGACCATCGATCTCATTTTGTAAAATTAATCAGCGAGATTAGACTTGTTGAAAGCGCCTGAGAATGAGAAGAATCGTTAAAATCATTGGATTACCACACTTGCGAGACTTCGGCCGCGCAGACTAATTAAGGTTAGACGTTCCAAATACTCTTTCAGATTGACAAATCGTCTAAACGAATGAGCGCAGTGAATGCTCCGGACTGTCGGTTACTTTTCGGGCGATCGTCGAAGTACGGAAGTAGAGTTATAATTATTTGCCCGCAATACAAATCGCCAGGCGCGCGAGTTCGCCGTCCCGCGCTGGGGTCACCAGTTTCCCATTTGGAGATGGAACAGATCAGTGGCAGATAGCCGAATATGGAGCGAATTTTATTCCGGTGATAGACCCTACACACGGCTCTGATTGATAGACGGCTGTTAAAATGCGCCGATTCGTGAAGATGCCCGCAACATCTATGGGCATTGACAAATGGGTCCGGGGGTGGCGCATGAATGATCCGCGACGCAGATGGTAATATTCCGCAAGATCGCTGACAAATGCGGAAATAGCCTCGTTTTATATCTCGTCAACAGTCCTTGCTCTCACGAAGGACCTAGAGACAGTCGTCAAACCGCAGTCGCGGTATTAAAATCCGGGTCTTCTCACCGCAATAGCCGCCGTGAGATCAGGGTGGGCGGTAATTTAAGCGGAAGGGCCTGGAAGAATGGCTGAGCGTTTATGAGCGCACAGTCTGCAGGGTCCGTTACCGCGCCAGTGCTTTGGGTGTGCATCAAGCTCCAAGGATATCACATCCCAATGCGTGAAGGGGTAACGACAGACAGACAGAATGTATTGAGCCCTCATCACTGACAGGAGTGACACACTAGGATAGCGCAGTCAAGAAAACATGGCTTGTGGATGGACATGTCAAACGCTGTGAGGAGGACCAAAGGAACTGAAGGAAGCTTACCATGATTGAGGCAGGAACCAGGCCGGCCGCGATCATAATCACGACGAGAGAATCGGACTATTCATCCTTTTCTCCAACAGGCAACGAGAAGAGAACCCGTGAGCTGTATCCAACAATGGACGGTCATAATATTGGAACTTCTATCAACACGGGGCCACCCGCAAATTACTCGTCTCTTGAGACAGTGGAGGCGCTCTTATGGGCCACGGAGGAGAGTGTGCGTTTCACGTACGGGTGGCGGTAGCCCACCAGCTGGGGAGACACAAACGAGGAGTTCCTGAGAATGAATCGGTCGCTCGGTCGGGGCGGGAATCACTCAACTCGGGGCCAACCCGCGAAGCGCCATTGGCGGGCGGTTGCCGGTGGCGACGGCGGACAAGTGAAAATAGATGGCGCGTGCACGTTTGAAGGACGAGTTCCGGTCAGCTAGAGGATCGGGATGTCTAGCGTGGTGCTGAGAGAGCCGGCAGTGAGTGGAATTGGACGCGAGAAGAAACGGAAAAGCAACCGTACCGCATAGGCTAAGGATCGAGTCCCATAGGCGTGGCTCTGGATGGTATTGCGTACGGGGATCGGGGGAGAGGCGCCAATTTTATCCTCCCTGTATTCTCGTCCTCCTCTTGATTGCAGCCGCCGCTCGCGGCATCTTCGTCATCGTCTTCAACAAAGTCATCCCCGTAATCATATCCATCAGGTGGTCACAAGCTTGCAAGGAGGCGCTCGGCGTAAAGAGTGTCCGATATCACGCCGACGAAAGATGAAAGAGATAAAGTCGAGCGTCCTTCTGCCACTCGGGGGTGCGCGCCCCGTCGCCCTGAGTCTTGCTCGCCGAATCTTCATTGTCCGCTCGCCCTTCATGTTGCAATTCGAGAAAAGCAGACTGTGATATACTCCGCCAGAAGGAACTGGCGGGCGCTGGAATGGGGGACAACTGATAATCGCCTGAAGATGGAAGATATGTACCGGCGCCGCGAGGAGCATGTAGCCGGGGAAAAGTGCGCAGATCCACATATCTTCAGTATTTTCTTGAATGTGATTCCTTCTTGCCACCAGAGCGGTGGTGGTATTGTCGGGACAGAGAGGTAGTCCAGGGGTATGCCATGCGAGCGGGGAAGTCGTAGGTATATATGAAACACATGAAACTCGGCTGTTTGACAGTGGGAAAAGGACGGCGAGGTTGCGGTCGTCCGGATTCCAGCCAGTGTCCGAGATACATATGTGTGTGCCGTCGAGTTTGGGGTTGGGGCAAAGCTGGTCTTGCGAAGGTCCAAGGCAGTAGCCGTAGAAGGTGGGTGACATCATGGCGGTGGGGCCCTGGTTAACTCTGCTGCGAGAGGGCGGAGACGGCGGAGGTACTTCAAAGGAGAGGCTTGGGTGTACGCGCATTCGCGCATTCGTGAAGACACTGCAAGCCACTTGCGTGAGTAGATGTGGAGTTTGGGTATTGGAAATGCTTACTGACAGCATCGTCCGTTTCTACGTCGAGGAGTACGAGCGATGTTTCTCGATCGAGACACTCGGAGGTCCTACGCTGAGAAATCGCAATGTAGTTAAGGTGCGACATCTTGACAGAGGGCGTCCCCGCAAGGAGGACATCGAGTCCGACGAGGTTGCGGTCGTCTGGAACCAGCCGGCATCCAAAATACATATGTGCCGTCGAGTCTCGGGCAAGGTAGTCTTGCGAAGGTCGGTTCGAGGCCGGTAGCGGAGCAAAGCTGGGGCGACGTCGTCGGCGGTGGGCCCCAGTTGGCGCGAGGGCGTAGTAGGTTCAGAGAAGGCGGAGAAGTGGCGATGGTATTCAAAGGAGACTCTTGAGTGATCACTGCATTCGCACTTTTGTGAAGACACTGCAAGTCATTGCGTGAGTAGATGTGGAGTTCGGGGAATGGAAATGCTTACTGAGCGTCGTCTCCTACGTCGAGGGTACGGAACAGTGACATTTCTCGTCGAGAGACTCGGAGGTCCTACGCTGAGAATGAACGTGGAGTCAAGGTGCGACATATTCAGAAAAGGGCGTACCGCCACGTCCATGAAGGCTGCCCGGCCATGACCACACCTCCACCTGCAAACGGAGAAGAGAGTGGAGAGTCACCATCGTTTATGCGAGGGGGGCTGTGCAAGCATTAAAATTGGAGTCAGATCTGGACACGGCGGCGGCTGATTCGAGAGAAGGTGAGAACTATGTGAGGATGGAGTGCCGATAGATGGAGCCCATAGGAAATGTAGTGCCGAGCAGGATGTGGGTCTGGATTTTTGGACCTGGATGGGGCAGCTCGAGACGCTGTACATCATAATCAAATCGAGCGGGGACCTTCTCTTTTGATTGGATTGAATTATACGTCTACTGGGCAAGGAGGGGCCGGATCACTCCGGTGGAAGTTCGTCGAGACGCGGACGGGAGCGACATATGAAGACGCGGGCTTCACAGGGAACATTTGCGGCGTGTCAATCTTGTGCGCGGCCGAGGCACGAATTTCTTTCTGTCCAGCGATTCCACCTCGTCTGCTCAGGCGATAGAAGCGGAGTCGCGAGTTCGTGTTCAAGTCGGGGGTCCAGGTCGGGTGCGGGTGATCGAGGGGGGGCGCAACTCCGCAGTCGCCACAGCAGTCGAAACGGCGGAACCAACGGATGTCGAAGCCAAGGCGGCAAGAGGAGACGAGGACGATGTCAAGGCGGGGTAACCTCGACGTTCGCCGTGCACACGGAGTGATCCCGAGGGGCGACACCGAGCGGTGAGCACTGCTGAGGACGATGACGCCGCTTGTTTCCAGATTCTTAGATCGGTCGAAAGGTGGGGAACCCGAGGCAGCAGATTGACCTTGGACGGGAGAAGATGAAGACCATACTAGGCGACGTAACCTCTGGGTTCACGGCGCTGTCGAACACGGAACACGCACGGAGGGCGGCACTGCGCACTGCCGAGGGGGACGATGCCTTTTGGATTTGGATTTCCGGGCTTTGAGGCGGCCGGGTACCGGTTGCGTGGGAGACTCGTATACAGCAGGTGCGGGTGTGGCTGCAAGCAGTGCGTTATCCGCTTTAAAGAACGGCGGCGGGGTGGACTTTGCGCCATCTTTTTTTCGGTGGCCCGTCGTAGTTTTAGCAGCAGTGGAAGAGCCAGAGCCGGATGATGAGGCGGACGGTGCGAGCGCGGAATAGCAACAGCGACCAGGAAGTGAGCGCCGCGTTTCGGAGTGAGGAGGGTGTTTGGCGCGGAGCCCATTTGTCTTCAAGGTTTCCTCTTTTCAAGCGTCTTTTTCGAGTTTTCGAGGTATTTTCCTCCGCTTTTGTCAGGGAAACAGGTAAGGATTAATGTCAGATATGAGGAAAGGAGGCGGGAAAGACAGCGACGGCGCGGGGAGCCCTGATCTGGCATACCCATCAACTCCCGTGGCTGTGCTGCTTATATAATTTCCATTTTGGGTGGGGCTGTGCCGTGCTGTCTCGGCGCGTCGTGCGCTTTCTTCAATCCACGGCTAATCCGGGCTCCCCCAGTCTAATGATTGAGGGGATTACTCTTAATTCCTCAGACACTACCTCCCTATTTTCGCACTATTTTCGCAAAGTGCCCCTCGGCTTGGAGAGCGTTAGAGTTTCTCGGGGCGGCGATAACCTCAAACACAATTTCAAGAGCCTTTCTGTTCCATTCCCAGCACGATACGAGGCCAGACTATGTTCGCAAGCAATATTAGGTATAAACTGGATATATAATGTATGTATACATGCAGAATAACAAGATTATGTGTCAGAATGAAGCCGTGCTCTCTTACCGGATCCCTCGCCTTGCGGATTCTGGTTCTCTTTGTCCTGCGGTTGCCGGGAAGGCTGTTGTAACTCATCACCTCGCCTTTTGGTTCCCTGGGATTGGGCTGGAAGCTGGAGTGGCTGGGATGTCGGGTGGAATGTGGGCGCTGGTGAGACAAGTAAATCCGGCTATTCTCTGGTCTTCTCAGCAGGGATCCCTAGTGCAAGTTCCTCTGCTTGGCTGATCTGGATCCGTGCAGTGAATTCCGGTGGTATGAATGTCTCCATGAAAGGTGCCTTTCAGCAAAATGCTTGGGAAAGTTGTACTTCCAATGTGTCTTGTTACAATTGAGCGGACACAGTATGGGCACATTTGTACACGGGCGTGATGCTCGGAATGTGGAAGCGGCAGCAATCTGGAAGACATAGGCATGGGAGCAGTCGGAATCAGCCTTACCGCTCTTGATGCGGATCTGGCATGGCTCAGTTGCGGATGCGCTACTACATGTACCGCAGGGATAATTTCCGAAAACCTAAACAAATAAATGGATGGCAGAATAAATCTTGCTTGGCGGACTTACAGAAACTTTACTTAATTAACTTCAGGATCGCTGACCCCACGAAGCGCCTTGAGAATGTGCTGGCCTGTGTGATACTGTCGATCGGTATCCTTCACGGGTTTCTTATAAATTCTGCAGCAATTGCGGTCGGCGTCTGAGCAATGACGGTATTAGCTATGGACGATGAATATATTACTCCGGGAAAATCTGAAGAAATGATCAGAGGTCGCCGCAGTGGTTTTTAATGGCACACACCATTCAAAGCCGCCGCTTGATAGGCGGAAAATCCCTGAGAAACACCTGTGAATTAGAGAATTTGTTATGTAGGGTGACGTCGGAAAACAACCGAGTCCAGAGACGATTCCAAGTGGCCAGGAGATGCTGACTTGAAAAGACCCATGTTTTGTCCTGCGTGGAAGTAAAAGCAGGCCAGTGGATGCCATCGGTGGGGGTCTCCCGTGCATTCTCGTGCATGGGGTCAATCAGTCGGCTTGATACCGCGAACCGCAGGTTCTTTAGGTGAGAAACACTTCCCGGAGCTGACGTGGCCTTCTTGTTCAATGACAGCGACACAAACTCCCCCGTCCATGCCCATTTAGCTGCATCCCCGGATATAGGAACAAGGGAAAAGATCAGACCGGAGACTGTGTACGGCGAGGATGGAAGAGCGAGTTCCGTAAGTGGTATGGTAGAAATGGAAGGGGACTTCGGGTTGGGTGGACCTCGTTTGATTAACGTACATTTGGCCATTGCCATACCGAGGCCTAGGTGAGTTCCGTTGTAGCAAATCACCGTATCCCCAACTGAAAATGGATTAACGTCGTGACTTCGCCAGTACCTGTCTCTTCTCGGGTCTAGGTCTTTTGACGCGCACATACGCATTTATTACAGGAGTAGATACACAATATTGTAAAGTGAAATATACAGCGAAATGTCACCAGCGGCGGGCAGCGTGAAATCAGCGGTGGGGCGGGGCGCGTTCGCATTCGTTTGCATGGTTCGGCGGGCGGATGTTCGCATGGCGTGCGTGAGGGTAGGCACGGGGGCGTTTGCATCGCGCAGGGGCGGCCGCGAAGGTCACGGCGGGACAGGGGCGAACCAGCGCAGGGGGGCGGGGACGAAACCAGCGGCGGGGCGGCGGGTTCGCGTTCGTTTGCACTGTGCGGGCGCGTTCACACGAGGACGCTTTTGGGCGATGCGCAGAGACTGGGCAGGGGCAGGACAGCGCGTTGGATAATGGCCACCGCGGCCTGCATAATTGGGGCGGCACTGGCGACGGTACAAATACATACCGTGCGGGTGCAGGCAGAGCACGGTGGGGCACTGGCGGCGTATCGGGGACGAGCCGCAGCGGGGCTGCGCAGGGGCGTTCGCATCGGCGGGGGCACTGCGCAAGGGCGTTCTCGTCCGCAGGGGGCGGCCGTGAAAGCAGCGGGAGCGTCCGCATCGCACTGGCGCTGCGCGGGGCGTAGCACAGAGGTTGCGCGTTGGTGTTTGCATCGCGCAGGGCCGGGCACGTCCGTGTTTGCATCGCGCGGTAGCGTTCACATCGGCTGCGAGGTGGCGGGCGCGAAAGCGGCTGTGGCTGCGACGAGTCCGAAAACAACGATGGGGCGGGTGCGAAAGCAGAGATGGGGCGGATGCGAATGCAATGGGGTGGGTGCGAAATCAGTGACATGGCCATGGCGGATGCAAAAACAGCAGCGGGGGCTACGCATTAGGGTTCGCATCGCGCGGCGGCTGCGCGGGGGTGAGTGTGAAGCAGCGGCGGGGGCGTGGGGGCCTGCACAGGGCATTCGCCTCGCACAGCAGCTCCATGTTCGCGTTCGCGTCCAGGTAGGCGACAAATTCAGGACGGCACAGGGGGTGGGCAGGGGAGTCTGGGAGGTACGCGCGATGCGTATTGTAACAGCGCGGCAAGTCAAGGAGGTGGGGGGAGATGCACGCATTCGTTTCGCATCATATGCACGCCATGCACTTGCAGGTCTTTGGCGTGGGCGGGAGTCGAGATTTTGGAGGGGACTTGGGCGGCGCAGGGAGCGGGTGGAGTCGGGGCGGTGCGCGGGAGGTGCGCGCCTTCGTTTCGACCGCAATGGGCGAGAGCGCTGACTGCAGAGTCGACCGGGCATCCACCAGAGGCAGCGGGCAAAGGTCCCCGCTGCATCCGACAAGTACGGGGTTGGGATGCGGTGGTGGGGTGCCGGAGAAGACGCACAAAGGCTTTAGAAACCTTGAGGGAGTTGTGTGTGCGTCGTGAAGTTGTGCGTACCTGGTTTCCACTAGTTATGGGTTGATTAGAAAAAGTGGTTTGGTGAATTGGAGACAGGACGTACTGGAGGCCCCGAGTGTGTCTGTGATTCCGTTCACGATGTCCTGCAGTCGCCTCCTCGAGAGGAAAGGCTCTGGCACGGCCGCCTACATTGAAGATGGTGGTGAGAGCCAAGTTATTAACGCGAATTAAGCTGGCTTTTGGATGATTTCGTGCACGCTCAATAAAAGGGTCTGAAAAAATGTATAAAAAAAAAATCAATGGGCATGGCACCATGATACATACGATTGCAATGCCCAGAACCAGTGGTCCAGTCCAAGATACGGTGTAGGCAAAAAAGAAATGAGAGAGGGGTTGACGTTTATTCGTTATCCGATTGGCTGCCCGTTGAGGTAAGTGGCGCCGCCACTTGACGCCTCCGACCTCCAGGGGAGGCGGGGAGGCCGCCAATAGGCGTCGTCGCGGCGAGCCGTCGCCGGAGGCGCCGGAGGGGGGATGGTGAGATGAAAGACAGTGACGGGAAACGGTTTCCGCTTAGACGCTCATAAGCACCGATCTGGATCACGCCTTGATGGCATCCAGATTCTCTACCTCTGTCGCCGCCTCCTTCGCCTCCGTTCTTCGCCTCTTCCACTGCGGTTCCCTCTCAGACACAGAGGGCATTTTCGCACGCTTGGTGTCCTGCGCAACATATGATCTTGCAAGAATTTCAAACATGTTTATTCACCGGATTTCTGCACAGCGGCGCACCTCGTTCAATCTAGTTTCAGTCTGCAAGGCATGGCGGCACCAACACCCGTGCTCACCGTTCCTAACAGCCCCGCCGCTGCGCTTTCAAAGCAGGTGCTGCAAAATTTCGCGCCGCCCCCGAGCCCGCTGCAAATTTGCACCAGCCGCCGCTTCAAAAGCCCCGCTGCAAGAATCTATATGAAGTTTGATTAATCAAATGCTGCCTCAACATATAATCCTGCTTAATCATTCCTCTGTTAATCAGGCTGGGGTAGGCAAGCAGGGTAGCATTAGACAGCTGTTATGATGCTCAGACATTCGGTGTGATTGAACATAATCCCGTTTGATTAAACTAGATTATGTTCTGTTAATCCTCTGTTCAACCAAAAAATCAGTGTTCAAACACTGTAATGTGTAAAAGTTGCACCTGCCCGGCTCGAACACTGGTCCTCCGCAAAACCAAAGGAATTTAAACTGTACACAATAACCAGTAGACAAAGCAACCAATATAAGTTGTGCTGAACACTCGGATTTGATGCGACAGATTGCCGCCCTCATTTCTCATTCATTTCCCAGCGGATTTTGTTGAGAGTAGGCGCGTTCGAAAGCGGGTAACCAGGGCTTTCATATGATGTCCTACTCACGAAGTTAATCACTTAATTTGAACGTCCCAAAATTCCGGTCGTCTGGTTTGAACCAAACACGGCAACGGCCGTTTCTCCCTCAATTGTCATATTAATTGCACAGATCCAGGTGATTCTGAAAGTTTACATCAAGGAACCATTATTCAACCACTTTGGAATGAAACATACATGATGGGCACCCGCAGGAATGTATTTATTGAATACTGAATGTTCATTCTTTTCAGGTTTCTTTCGAAATAAACCAAAATATAATCTTCAATAGAGCTCCACATTCATTACAGCTTCCAGAGTCACTCAGGCTCATATGGATCGGCCGTCTGGTGATGGAGAAATGGCCATAACCGCGTTTGGTTCAAACCAGACAGTTAGAATTTTGGAACATTCAAATTAGATCATTTGCTTGGTGAGTAAGGTATGGTACGAAAACCTCGCTTAACTGCTTTCGAATGCGCTCACTCTCAACAAAATCCGACCGGAAATTGAGCCAGGAATGAGCGCGGAAAGTCGATGTATCAAAAGTGTTCTTTTTTTTTTTTTTTTTTTTTGGAGCGTTTAAAGGAATACTACTCAGTCTCCAAGCGTATCCGCTAGTTTAATTGGTTGTTATCCAATGTAGCCGGGGAAATTTCCAGGAGGAAATGCTGTTCTGCACAGGTTTCAAGCCTTTGTGTGGGACTCTGGCCATAAGTCTAACCCACTCCGTTTTTGTGAGTGACGGGCCGTATACCCACAGAAAACCCCCTTTACTGAAGTCCAGTTGTCTGGCAAGGAACCTTCGTCGAGGAGCATCCCGCTCCAAGTGTTGAGCACTACCTGTTTTTCAGTTGCGAGAGAACCAAATCGAATTCGATTTGAGAGTAATTGGTCTCTCTTCAGGGCGGCATTCATAAGCGACACCCAGCGATTATGTATTTCCGCCTCCGATGCTTCTGTGTGTGTGTCGAGGACTCTCTCATTCCTCAGGTTCCAAATTAGATTCATCGATGTTGATACAATGATTGTAAATAAATGACTCTGTGCAGGTATTGGCACCCCTGGGGGAAGTGAATCGAGCTAGACCACAACCCAAGATGAGGCCCCAATTAAGTTTGGGCCAATTTGGAGATCTGAGTTTCCAGAATTGCTGGGTAAGTCGCCATATTTGGTATTGACCAGGGGCATCACGTTCGAGGATTATGTGCTCAAGTGATTCTGGCACTCGACATGTTTGGCATTGAGCAAGAAATTGTAAGTCAGGTACATGTTCCCAGAAGGGGCCAACGTGAAAGATATTGTGGATGCATTTCCATAGTGTAAGGGCAACCTCTAGACCCGAGAATCTCAAGGGGCTAGCGAGGGGAATCCGAAGTAATGAATAAGAAGTAGCTAAATACAAGAAGATACGCACCTAGCGAGGGGAATCCGAAGAGAAGAAACTCTGAGGATTCCCACGCTAGGTCGTGGGTATAAGTGGCTACTGACTAGTAGCACATGACCGGAGTGATCGGCAGATGTCTCGGGCTTGATCGCAGACTTGATGCCTGTAATCCTGCTGATTACTACTTATGGACAGTCACACCGTTACTTACATGTCCGTGCCAAACACGGACAACGCTCGTGCTAGCTCACCTTGATACTTTTACTTGCTTTCTTCTACCTACTCTCTCTACTAGTCGAATCCCCCGAAAAGGGTCTTATTGTTACGGTTCTGTTCGATTTGAAGTTCTTGTGACCACGGTCCTTGTTGGATTGTTCGGCCTGGGTAATCTTTGCCGCTAGTAGGTTATCTTGCGCATCCAGTACGTCACGATGTCTTGGGCCATTTTGGCTTCGATAAATCTTACGGCTCCTTGCGAAACGAGTTCTACTGGCCAAATATGCGTCGCGACCTCGAACAGGGGTACATTCCATCCTGCCCTGACTGCCAACGAAACAAGTCGAGAACGAACAAACACGCGGGTCCACTGCATCCCCTTCCAATTCCAGATGGTCGGGGCGACTCAGTCGCCATTGATTTCATTGGTCCATTGCCCGAGGATGAAGGCCACAACTGCATTGCAACCTTCACGGACCGACTCGGCTCCGATTTCCAACTTGTGGCGACCCGCACCAACATAACTGCCGAGGATTTTGCCCTGCTATTTTTTGACCACTGGTACTGCGAAAATGGTCTCCCCCTCGAGATCATCTCGGACCGTGATAAACTCTTCGTTTCAAAATTCTGGGCGGCACTGCACAAGCTCACCGGCGTCAAATTGAAGATGTCGACATCTTTTCACCCTGAAACGGACGGCGCGAGTGAGCGGACAAACAAGACTGTCAACCAGTGCATCCGCTATCATGTTGCACGTAACCAACGCGGTTGGGCTCGGTCGCTCCCACGCATCCGTTTCCACTTGATGAACAGCATAAACAAATCGACCGGCTACTCTCCCTTTCGACTGAAAACAGGCTGTTCCCCACGCGTATTACCACCGCTGCTTCCAACACATAAACCGACTGCCGCCGAAGATATCTCGGCCGCCGAAATCATCGCCCAACTTGAACGTGACGTACTGGATGCGCAAGATAACCTACTAGCGGCAAAGATTACCCAGGCCGAACAATCCAACAAGGACCGTGGACCCGACCCGGACTATCAAATCGGTGGACGCGTCAAACTCAACACCAAGAACCGCCGTGGTCAATACCTGCGCGCAGGCGAAGGACGTTGCGCTAAGTTTATGCCCCGTTTTGATGGTCCTTATAATATTATTGGTGTTCACAAGGAGTGCTCTACAGTGACCCTGGACATGACATCCCAGCCTGGCGTTTTCCCCGTTTTTCACACCTCCGAAATTGAACCATACATCGAAAACGACCCATTACTTTTTCCTAATCGTCAACTACCCCGGCCCGGGCCAATTACGACCGAGGACGGCGAAGAAGAGTGGGAAATTGACGAGATCATCGACAAACGACGCCGCGGCCGCGGGGTACAATACCTTGTACGGTGGACTGGACATGGCTCCGAAGACGAACGATGGCTACCCGGACGCGAACTCGCCGAATGCGAGGCCCTCGATCGATGGCTTGCTGGGAAGGACGCTGGAACGGATAAAATTCTTTCTCAAGCTCATGGCCGCCGGTAGCTTTTCCCACGTGGTTTGATGCACCCGGGCGCGCATTCTACGTATCTCACCTACATTTTCTTTTCTCTGGTTGTTTTTGACGAGGCATGGGTCGATTTTCCACGGAGGGGAGGGGTGTAATCCTGCTGATTACTACTTACGGACAGTCACACCGTTACTTACATGTCCGTGCCAAACACGGACAACGCTCGTGCTAGCTCACCTTGATACTTTTACTCGCTTTCTTCTACCTACTCTCTCTACTAGTTGAATCCCCCGAAAAGGGTCTTATTGTTACGGTTCTGTTCGATTTGAAGTTCTTGTGAATCTTGGTAAGCAAGATTCCAATGCCATTGTGTAAGCGACCTTTGGGGATCCATGGGTGGATTACGTAAATTGGGCCGGTCGACTGGGTGCCGGGTGCCGGATGACCGGGGCTGGGTGCCGGGTGGAGGTTCCCCTGACATCACCCCCCCCTTGGAATGCGGCGACTCGACGCATATGCCGGAGGGAACGAACGTGGATGGAGGGGTCGCGGAATGGGAGAGAGTCGAAAGCGGCGTGGGCGATGATCCGAGGTTTTGAGGGGTACTTCCGGTAAAACTCGGCGATGGCCTCGTCGGCGAATACATCGGAGTGCTTCACCCATTGGTTGTGCGACTCGTCATACCCTTTAAACCGGACCATGTACCAGAGGGATTTATACCGGATCTTCGCGTTGAGGATCTCTTCGACCTCCCACTTGGGTGCATCGCCAGGGACGTCCGGTAGGACCGGAGCTGGTTCGTCATAGCCCAGGCAGCCCTCAAAGGGGTCATCTTCCGCGAGCTGCAACTTCACGACCGGGAACACCGGGTGGAGCCGGGAGAGACGGGGTGGCAGTTCCAGTTTGTACGCACCTCGGCCGACGACCTTGGTGACTTTAAAAGGGCCTAGGTGTCGGTGAGAGAGGTCGGGAGACAGCCGGGTCGTTTGGATGTCGGAAGCATCGAGCCAGACCTGGTCGCCGACTTTGATGTCCGGCGCAGGGGTGCGTCGGCGGTCGTAGTACTGCTTGTACTCCTCCTTTGCTTTTACGAGGGCGGCCTTCGCCTTGAGACCCCGGAAGCGATCCGGTCGTGAAATTGTTAACCAACTCTACTTTCGAACGCGGCCCGTTCGGCTCGAACCCCATCTGGGGGAGCCGGCCGGTGTCCGTCATGAACAGAACCTGCTGCGTTGAAGAGTGGATGTGGTTGTTGTATGCGAATTCGGCGGCCGGAAGGAGTTCGTCCCAGTCATCCTGCTTGTAGTTAGTGAAAAGCCGGATGAACTGCTCCATCTCCTGGTTGACGCGTTGGTCTGACCGTCGGTCTGCGGGTGGTAGGCCGTAGAGGTGGCCGGTTTGATCCCGATAAGGCGCCAAAGCTCGGTGGTGAACTCGGCGACGAACTGGGGGCCACGGTCGGAGATGTACTTCTCGGGAGTGCCATGGAGCTTCCAGACGTTCCGGTAATACAACCGGGCAGCTCCGACAGCATCCAACCGGGTTGTACACTCCATAAAGTGAGCATGTTTACCAGGACGTCTACGACAACCATGACCGAGTCGTAGCCGTGGGCTTCTGGGAGCTCGACTACAAGTCTGCCGAGACCGTGCTCCAACGCTCCTCCGGAATCTCGGTCGGGTGAAGCTCGCCAACCGGAAGCTTCCGGAGAGCCTTGGTGCGGCAGCACAAGTCGCAGGTTGCCACGTACCGGCCGACGTGTTGGGACATCTGGGGCCACCAGTAGTTCCGGGAGACTAGCTCCAACGTCTTGAAGCGGCCAGCATGCCCGGCAACCCGGGTGTTGTGATGCTGCTCCAGGATCCGACGGCGAAGGTCTTTGTCCCGAGGAACACAATCTTGCCGCAGAAATAAAGCAGCCCGCCTTCGACGTGCCATTCGGCCGACCGAGTGGACCGGGTCCCTCGGGCTTTAAGGAGGTCCCGAGCTGCAAGAGCCACGGGTTCCTCAAGGTCTGGTTCACTGGCGAGCGCCTCTCGGACGTCCTGCAGAAGGGGACTCCGGGCCAGCTACCACGATGCCCTCCAACGCACGGATCCGGAACAGGGCGGGACTCAGGAGCGTCACATCCATGTTGTCTGGGCCCGTGATCCGGACGCCGGGAGAGCGCGTCTGGTTTACCCATAGAGCGCCCAGGCTTGTGGTGAAGCTCGAAATCAAACCGGGACAGATACAGGGACCACCGCGCCTGTCGCCGGTTGAGATCTTGCGACTTCCGGAAATACTCCAGGTTCTTGTGGTCGGTCCAGATCTCGATCGGATGCTGCGCGCCTTCGAGGAAGTGCTGCCATTCCTCGAGGGCTCGGATGATCGCGAGCATCTCCTTGTCATGGATCTCGTAGTTGTGTTGGACCAGACTCAAGCTTTGGAGTAGAAGGCGACCGGATGCCACTTGCCGTCGTCGCCCTGTTGAGACAGGACAGCGCAGGTAGCGTAGTCTGAGCTATCCGCCTCTAGCCGGTACGGCTTGGATCCGTCCGGTAAGACAAGGACCGGCTCCCGGGTGACTGCGTCTTTGATGGCTTGGAATGCGGTCGCTTCGAGTTCGGTCCAAACCCAAGGGGCGTGCTTCCCGGTGAGGTCGAACAGCGGCGGCGGCATCCGAGAACGCTTTGATGAACCGCTGGTAGAAGTTCGTGAAGCCGAGGAACTGCTGTACGTCCTTCTTGCACTCCGGCGTCGGCCAGTTAGTGACGCCGGCGACCTTGACCGGGTCCATCTCCATGTGATTGTGAGAGACAATAACCACCAGGTACTCAATCGACATCTTTTCAAACTCGCACTTCTCTGGGCGCAGGAAAAGCTTGTGCTCCCGGAGTCGGCGAGAACTTCCCGGACGATCTCCCGGTGCCGGGTAATGTCCGAGTGTGCAATGAGGATGTCGTCGAGGTATACCATGACGTCTCCAGACAGGATGAGGTCTTGGAAGATGTCGTTCATCATTGTCTGGAAGGTCGCGGGGAATTGGTCAAGCCGAAGTACATCACCAAGGGTTCGAAAAGGCCCCGGTTCGTCCAGAAAGCGGCCTTCCACTCGTCCCTTCCCAGATGCGGACATTATTAAAGCCCCACCAGACGTCGAGCTTTGTGAAGAACCGGGCTCCTTTCAAACGGTTGATGAGGTCGTTGATCAGAGGGATCGGGTACCGGTTCTTCACGGTCATCGCATTGAGCGCCTGGTAATCCTGCACAAACCGGAGTGCCCGTCCTTCTTTTTGACAAAGAAGACAGGCGAGGCCATCGGTGACTTCGACGGCCGGATCCGGCCAGTTGCCAACCCCTCTTCGATGAACGCGTCAAGCTCGCGTTGCTCAAGGGGTGAGATCGGGTAGACCTTACAGTTGGCCGGTTTGGCATCCAGGACGAGTTCGATGGCATGGTCCCACGACCGACGGTCCGGTAGTGAGTCGAAGGCCTCTCGGTTGAAGACATCCTCGAAGTCACGCACCCACTCGGGAAGTTCATCCTTACCGGGTGCGGAGTTCTTGGCAAAGGCTTCGGCCAGCCGCTGCGAGACAGTGCTGGTGGCCCAGATGTCTTCCAGAGGGGAGAACTGGGTATAAAATGTTAGAATTCACGCTACTGACAGTACAATATCTTATCGGACTATCACGTTCCTTTGCTTCTGTTTATATCTAACCTTACATCATTCGCTTAGAGAACAAAGGGCGCCTCAGTTTCTACCATAAACTGAGGCATACGTCGATCGTTATATACCACTTCTATCTACTGACATTCTTTTAGTCATTTCTCTATAGGTACATATTAATATATACCAGAGTTTCTACCATAAACTGAGGCTCATTTCTCTATAGTAAACTTCTGCTTACTTTACGGCGCCCGAACTTTAACAGGTTATGGCCCCCCGAGACGACTCCGACGAGAATGGCAAGAAGCCTACTTTGCCAATACTGCTTGACGACTCATCGAATTGGGTTCAATACTCTGAGAGAGTCATGACTCACGCTAAGGCCAAGGGACTCCACCGTCACCTCGCCGGAACGGCACGAAAACCCGCTGAGATCCTGGTGGTTCATCGCCGGTACTGCCATCGCGTTGACCGACGACAAAGTCGAGAAGCACAAGAAGAAGCAGGATGATTATGAAATGAAGGAGTCGAAACTCCGAGATATAATCTACCAGACAGTCAGTCCCACACGGTTCTCCCAAATTAAGGGCGAGAGCCTGGCTCACCGGGTATGGGAGAAGCTCGTCGACCTCAATCAGAATCGAGGCGACATGGCACAGCTCAATATCCTGAACCGGCTACAACAAATGCGATGCGGCGATGATGACGACCTGCAGAAACATCTCGCAGATATGAAGGATCTCTGTGACACCCTTACAAACATGGGGAATCCACTCACCGACCTTCAATTCGGCGCCTACATCCGAGCGTCGATACCCGACTACTATCGCTCCCTTATTACCACCATCTCCGCCGCTGCCCGTATGTCCGTCCCACCACACCCAGTCGACTCCGATCTCTTGATCACCGAGCTGTCAAACGAGTATATCAGCCGCTCGGTCGACAAGAAGCTCGACAGCGACAATGCGGCGATGTCAGCGGCCAAAAAGAGCGCGAGCGGGGGTAAATCAGGCGAAAAGCCGAAGTGTGCGAACTGTAAAAAGAAGGGGCATATAAAGTCAGACTGCTTTGTGCCGGGCGGAGGAAAAGAACACAACAAACCTGATTGGTACATCAAACAGCAGGACACGGCGAAGAAAACCAAGGAGGAGAAGCAGAAGACAGCGGCCGCAGCCGATACCAGCAACGACGATGACGTCGCGCTATTAATCGGTGCGCCGGACGACGACGACGAGGACAATGTCGCCTTCACCGTGACGTCCGACTTCTGCGAGGACGAGGCTCATGCCACGTCCACGTCCACCAGCGTCGACATGATCGTTGACAGCGGCGCGACGCGCCACTTCTCCCCCGACCGTGCCGGCTTCATCACCTTCCAGGAGATCCCCCCCGTCCTGATACGTGCCGCAGATGGCCGCACCTTCAGTGCGACCGCGAAAGGGGACTATCGGACTCACTTCCCTATGGGACCCGGTCAGAACCGATGCGTGCGACGCTAAGAAGCACCTATTACTCACCTAACATGGCCTACACCCTTATCTCCGTCAGCTCTCTCGACCGCGCGGATACGCAGTCCATACTGAAGACGGGAAATGCGTGGTGAAATCACCTAACCCATCGCGCAAGATCGTCGCAGTCTTCCCCATCGTACGAGGACTGTATCGAGCCACCAATTCAGCTATCGCCGCAATTGCGCACCCTGAAGTCGCCACGTACCTAGCGTCCCGTCAGATGTCCATCTCGGAACTCCACCGAAGAATGGGACACGTCAACCATGACGATCTGCGAAACGCGGTAAAGGCGGGCACCATCACAGGCGTAAATCTAGACCTTGCGTCGAAAGAGCAGTGGTGTGAAGTGTGGGTGGAGGCTAAAGCGAAGCGTCAGCCCATCCCGAAGGTAGCAAAGGAGGCGCGACCGACCGAGTATGGCGGGAAGGTTGTCACCGACCTGAAAGGAAAGATATCAGTGCCATCGATCAGTGGTGCGCAGTACGCCATGAACTTCACGGACCTTTCGAGCCACGAGGAGCGTGTGTATTTCCTAAAGAAGAAGTCTGACGCCTTCGCGAACTACTTGAAGTACGAGGCCTGGGCGAAAGTCCACCGCAGCGCCATAATAAAGGTCCTGGGTACAGATCGTGGGGGAGAATTCATTTCTGGTGAATTTGAGACGTACCTCGAGAAGGCTGGGACATTCCACCAGCTTACTGTCCACGACACGCCCAGCGAGAACGGGATCGCCGAGCGCGGGCAGCGCACCCACATCGAACAGGTGCGGGCAATGCTGATCCAGTCCGGGCTCCCAAAGTATTTGTGGGCAGAGGCGTGGATGCATTCGGTATGGCTCCGCAACCGATCACCGACCTCCGCACTCCCAAATTTTATGACGCCAATGGAGAAGGCGACCCACAAGAAGCCCAATCTCTCCAAATTGTTGGAATGGGGTACGCCGGTATGGGTCAAGATCAAAGACGCCAGCGATCTCGAGAGGCGTGCGAAAAAGGTCCATTTTGTCGGTTACGACCTGCGGGCAAAAGGATTGAGGCTGTGGCCGGGTACGCGAAAGGTGATGGTGGAGAGGGACGTGTACTTCAACGAGAAGGACGCACTGACTCCCGGTACCGCCTCAATTGAGGGGGAGTGGGATGACGACGATATCCTCGAGCAAACGGTGCCCTCCAACTCGTCAAAGACACCCCCGAGCGCGAACGCGGAGAGGAATGAACAAAACAGGGGACTTACCAATACAGTAGACCCCCCGATCCCTGAGAATCTCCGCACGACGCCGCCACCACCAGAGCCCAACCCCGAGCCAACTCAAGTCTCACCGCCGAGGCACCATCTGACCCGACACCGCCTCCACCTCCTCCCCACGTCCGCAAGCGCCCAACGGAAGTCGAAAAGTTAGGCCAGCCCAAGCCGAATACGGGGCGAGGCCAGCGCGAGCGCAAAAGGCCGGGATTTTACCACAATCTCAATACTGAGGCTTGCGATGCGGGATCGGCGACCGAGGATGTGGCGGCCATGTTCGAGATCATGGAAGAAGAGCCAGATGATGAGTCGGACTTGTTCTTGGAGGACAAGATGTGGAGGACAGGACGTATGTGGTGGAGTATGCGATGGTCACGGAGAATGTTCCCATGACCTTGCGCCAGGCTATTACCGGCCCGGACGCTCGGCTCTGGATTCCCGCAGCCCAAGCCGAATTTACGCAGCTTGACAAGCTCAATACCTGGGACGTCGTAGAGGCCCCAGTCGGCGCCAACGTGATTCGAAACCACTGCGTACTCACCATCAAGAAGGACGCACATAACAATGTCAATAAATACAAGGTGCGGCTTGTCGCGAACGGCCGAACACAAGTCCACGGCATTCATTACACCGACACGTTCGCTCCCGTTGTTCGGCACGCAACCTTACGCGTCCTCTTGACCTTCGGCGCAGTTCGGGACTGGGAAATCCATCAAGCGGATGTTAAAAACACCTACCTCAATGCTCCAATTGATGAAACGATCTATATGGAAATTCCACAGTATTACGAACGCTTCACTTCCAAATCCCTTCCATCCGCTTCCCCTGGGCGCCGCCTCGTCTGTAAGCTAAACAAGGGACTGTACGGCACCAAACAAGGCGGCTGGACCTGGTACCTCAAGCTTCGCGAGACTTTCATCTCGCTAGGTTATACCGTCCTCCAAGCCGATAATGCCGTGTTTATCAGTCACGATAAGCTCACGATTGTCGCAGCGGTGACGGACGACTTCACCATAGTCGGCAAAACTCCCGCGCATGTCAGCCGAATTAAATCCCAGCTAAATGACCATTTCGAGCTCGTCGACCTCGGGGATATTAACTGGCTACTCGGTATTTACATCACACGCGACTGCAGAGCCAGGACTATCTCCCTGAGTCAGACTGCCTATATTGAGCAGGTTCTCGCTCAAATGGGTCTGTCCGATGCAGCTCCGAACCTAACGCCGATGGAACCAGGCATCAACCTTAGCGTTGGTGCACCTGGTGTTTCATCACAGGTTCTTTCTGCTGACGAAACGGCTGTATACTGCAAGGGCGTTGGATTCTTGATGTATGCCACTATCACTCATCCGGAGATTACATATCACGTCTCGAGCCTTTCTCAATTTATGCAAGAGCCACGCTCGACGCATATGAAGGCCCTCACTCGTGTACTCAAGTATCTTTCGGGCGTGCATCATCACCGAATCGTCCTCGGCAGAACGAACCTCACACTTACCGGTTATTCTGATGCAAACTGGTCATCCGACCTCGACCGTCGCTCTATATCCGGTTATGTGTTCTACCTTGGAAACAGTCTTGTCGATTGGAGCTCCAAGAAACAGCCCCTGGTCACTCTTTCGTCTACGGAATCAGAGTACGTCGCTCTCACTCACGCTTCCAAAAATCTGATTTGGCTCCGGAAACTTCTTGCCGAATTTTCCCTTCCTATTACCAAACCGACGACTCTATTTTGCGATAATCAGTCTGCTATCGTGTTGACCAAGGACGGGGCCTTTCACGCTCGCACGAAACACATCGACAATCGTTTCCATTTCATCCGCCAGACGGTGAACGACGGGCACGCAAATATTGTCTATTGTTCTACCAATGACATGATTGCTGACATCTTCACGAAGTCCCTCGCCCGCCCAAAGTTCACGTATTTCCGAGACCTTCTTGGTGTAGAGGGGAGTCCCGCCTAGGCGTGAGGGGGAGTGTTAGAATTCACGCTACCGACGGTACAATATCTTATCGGACTATCACGTTCCTTTGCTTCTGTTTATATCTAACCTTACATCATTCGCTTAGAGAACAAAGGGCGCCTCAGTTTCTACCATAAACTGAGGCGTACGTCGATCGTTATATACCATTTCTATCTACTGACATTCTTTTAGTCATTTCTCTATAGGTACATATTAATATATACCAGAGTTTCTACCATAAACTGAGGCTCATTTCTCTATAGTAAACTTCTGCTTACTTTACGGCGCGCCGAACTTTAACATAAAAGACCCGGTCTCCATCCTCGAGAGGGTCATCTTCGTCGTCCGAGTCGTCCAGCAGGAGTTCGGGCAGGTCCTCCCCGAACTCGTCATTATCGTCCTCGCTGAGCCGGTCATCCATGTCAATAGTGCAAATAGTTGGGACCGGTCCGGCTCGGAGTTGCCGGACGATGTGGGCGATAGTCTTTGCTTGCTTACGCTCAGCTCTGGCCTCGTCAACACAGGTCGTGCAACCGGACGGGCATTGGCTCATCTTGACCTCCTGGGTATCCCAGTTGATCTCGGGGTTATGCTTCCGGAGCCAGGAATACCCGAGGATAAGCTTTTGCTTACCAAGCCCAGTTACAGCGAGTTGGACTCGCTCGCTATGACCCTTGTAATGGAGGACCAGAGTCACGACATCTCGGATGAAGCCGGCCTCATTGGGGGAACCGTCTACATTGAACACTGGGATAGGTTGCGAGAGCCGGCAGACCGGGATCCTGCTCGCCTTAACGTACTCAGAGTCAATGAAGTCGGAGGTTGCTCCACAGTCGACAAGCCCATCGAGCGAGAGCTTCACAGCATTGTCGGTCGACTCGATCTCCAATGGAAGGTGGAGGGAGTTAGCACCAGACGTCACAGTGACCGTATAGCGCTTAGGAAGTTTGCGCTCCCAAGCAGACTTACGGGGCGGATGGGTGGCTGGTGGCGGACGGGTGACCGGTTCAGCTGGCGGGGGAGCCGAAGCAACCGGTTGGTCGCATGGGTTAGGGGTGCGTCTATCGTTTCAGTTGATGCAAGAGGTATATTGTCTGACTCGTTACATAAAATGTCGAAACGATTAGGGGACGCGATCGAGGGCGCACTGCTCACTCGCCATGGAGGGGAAAATCCTCCAGGGCAGGCTCGTCAGTGAGGGCCTCGGTCGTGGCCAGGCAGGCCACGAGTTCCTCCAACATCTCTCCTCCGAGCTGGTGGATCACTTCGTCAAGCACGTCGGTCGTCTGGACATCAGCCAGTGCTGGGCAATCCCGGGCGAAGTGATTGGCATCTCTGCAGCGGAAGCAGCCATGGTGCGGCACATGGCGTGCGTGGATGCGGTCTACATCCATGGGGACCGGAGCCGGGGGGGGCGCGGGTGGGGTGGGGCAGTGACCCTCGGCGCAGGTGCGGCAACAGTGCCTGGCGTGGACTGGTTGGTTTGGGGACGGGCCGGCAGAACCGGGTGACGTCCGGACGCCCCAGCGTTCCGAGCGCGGAGGTGCAACTCATACTGCCGGTAGGCCCGGGCACACCAGGCTGCATAGTCCCTAAGGCCGGTGATGGCGAGGTTGATCACTGGGTCAAGGCCGGTCCGATACTTTGTGACCTTGACGAGTTCGTCTTCAAAGCCGGCGAGGTCGACCAAGTCCTCGAACTCGTCTGTGTACCAGAACACGTCCTGGTTGCCCATATGGTAGCCATGAGACTCGAGTTTGTGCAAGGCGTGGTCCTGCTCATTCTCCTCGAAGAAACAGAGTCGGAATTCCTTGACAAACATCTCCCAGGTCGGAAATGGAAATTCCGCCTTGGCCGACTGGCGCTCAGCCCAACGTTGCACCGCGTCTTTGGCCATGAACGACATGGCGTACCAGACAACCTTTTCCTCGGAAAGTTCTCCATTCTCTACGAAAGCCTCTGGGACGAGCCGGGCATACGACCGGACAGTGTGGAGAAACGCCCGGCCCTGCGTCTGGTCACCATCGAAGACGAACGGGGGGTTCGGCCGGAGGACCAATTTTGCGCTGGACCCGCCAGTTGTGCTGTACTGCGTGAATAGTCCTGGACCCGGTTCCGGAGCCGTTTCAGCAAGGGATAGGGCAGGCGAGATTGTGCGTTGCTGTTTTTCGAGTATTTTGGTGAGGCTGGCTAAGGTGGCCTCAATCCGGTCCATCCGGGCATCGGCGGCTGCTGCATCAGCGCCGGACATGGTAGAATTGAGGACAGGGGAGGAGGGGATAAAATTGGAAGTTGGGGTGGTGAGAGCACTGCCACTGTGATCCGAACCTTCCAAGCCAAACTTCCCAATTTTGTCCAGTTAATCCCTAGAGAGAGTTTCTTCTGCTGTAAGGGCAACCTCTAGACCCAAGAATCTCAAGGGGCTAGCGAGGGGAATCCGAAGTAATGAATAAGAAGTAGCTAAATGCAAGAAGATATGCACCTAGCGAGGGGAATCTGAAGAGAAGAAACTCTGAGGATTCCCACGCTAGGTCGTGGGTATAAGTGGCTACTGACTAGCAGCACATGACCGGAGTGATCGGCAGATGTCTCGGGCTTGATCGCAGACTTGATGCCATTGCATAAGCGACCTTTGGGGTTCCATAGGTGGATTACGTAACTTGGGCCGGTCGACCGGGTGCTGGGTGCCGGATGACCGGGGCTGGGTGCTGGGTGACCGGGGCCAGGCGGAGGTTCCCCTGACAGATCCCCGGAGTGCTGAACATGAGGTCAGATTGTGTATCCACCGTGGTTGGGGTGGGGTTCAGAGTTTGAAGGCCTGCCGCTGGGTTGGTTTTCACCTTCTTGAAGTATATTCTTCCAGATCTCTCTTGTAAAGCAGACACTGGAGATTCAATAAGTTGGAAGTGGGGTCCCAGGAGATCATTTTCGTTCTTCGTGCGTTCTGTTACAAGGACTTTGCCGGGGAAGTTCGATGAGCAATGGATTGTGAGTTCAGCACTTTGCGGGAGCTCGTAGAGGGCATATAAAAGACCTCCTAGGATTGCCGTGTTGAATGATGGCTCAACCTTCACGTCAGTCAGAGAGACAAGTAGAGATTCTTTAATTTTCACATCCGAGTGGTCGTCCGCAGCATTTACCAACAGCATGGTCTGCATCTCAGCGTGTTCATACTTCTGGGAATTCATTGCGCTCTTGTCCTACCGTCCACAATTTCCGGCATCAACCCGGCCATCCAGACACACATGAGATTCTATGCATTTCAAAAGTCCAAGAGGGCCTTGAACCAGCAGTTTCAGCCCTTGCATTGAAGATAGCTCCAATATTAGGAACAGAGCAATTGTGAGGCTACAGAGTTTCAAGATGAAAGTCGTAGACACGAGAAGTTGATTCTTGATGTTGCGTAGACTTGCTGACTTTAGAGTAAGTGTTGTAAGCCTTCGTGTTAGAGAATAACTTGTACTACTGGGTTTTCTATCTAGGTTTTTATATCTATTCGGGAGCCTCGGCTCCGTAATCTAATGAGTCTAAATGAGTATAAAGAGAACTACGGAAACTACGGATAACTACGGCGAAGTCTAGGTGAGTTATAACGAGTTATAATGAGTTAAGGGAAAATATGTTTATCCGACCGTGTCAGGGCCGTAAGCGCGCAGCTATTCCTTACATTCGCCCTTGAGGATTGCATGCGCAATCATCCCGAAATGCAAGCGCTTACATTCCAGAAATGGGTTCACCACCATCCCATCCGACTGCGAGTGCCCCTGTGGCCCCCTCCTCGTCGTCCTCGTCCTTGATGTCCAAGAAATCGTCCATATGGACGTCCTCCTGAATCACCAAATCGTCAAACATATCAGCATTCGGGACAGGCGAGTTGCCATGCGTAGCAACATCACTCGCCGGCTCGGACTCAGTGATTCTGTCCTTTAAAGCCGGTTTCTTGGCTGGTCCCCGAAACGCACGCTTGGGTTCTGATTTGACTTGTAAGTCGCTCGTGCCGTCATAAAAGACCGGTGACTTACTGAAGCCCTTGCGACGATGATCGTGGAAATTGCGCTTCTTGAAACGCCTATCCCCAACCATCATCGGCCTTCCACGCATTAACGGCGGAGCGCAAGTAGGCGCATTCACTCCCCCCATATGGGAACTAACCAGCTGGCCGACCGTATTCGCGAAGGTCTGACCCATTCCGACGATCATACCCAACGCATTCTCGGTCAACGCCACCGCTGGCACTGCCGGCATGGCTCGAACAGGGCCTGCACAATTCTTAGCTCCATGAACTAGCTTCGAGCACTGGCTACACTCACCCTGCTCCATGCTCCTCAACAGCTTGGAGTAATCCGACGGCACTGCCGCCATCGGGTGCTTCATCTTGTAGCTCTCCGTGTACCCCGGCAGAGGCGGCCCCGGGTAACGGCCTTCCCCATTCGCCCACGCGATGTTCGCGTTGTGATACTTCGGCCACTTCTCGGCCTGCTGCGCGGTGTAGCGAGTATCGATGGTCATGGCGTGAGGCAGTTGAGAACGATGTATAAGAGCAAGTTGCTTAGGTGGGTGAACAATATCCCTCCCGCCGCGAACCTTGCCCTTTATAGGATTTCCTATCTCTGCCATGGTCCTTATCGCCAGCTCACCTCCCCTGCGGGCACTGCGGAAAGCCGCCCTCTGGCTGACAACACTTAAAAAAAATGTGAGGCTACGGAGTTTCAAGATGAAAGTCGTAGACACGAGAAGTTGATTCTTGATGTTGCGTAGACTTGCTGATATCACACTCGCCCTCTGCTTCTCTTTGGTGAGCTCATCCAAGGTCAGAGAATCCAAGTACTGATATCTTGCCGCTCCAATCGAAACTTTAGGTGCCTTTGCTTCGTGCCTCGTGGGACAATTCCGACTTTGGTGTCCCACTTCCTTGCACTCATAGCACCTTCCCTCTGTCCGCATTTTATCTTTTTCTGCAGGGCTAAGCTTCGATCTTTCTTTAGGCTTTGGTTTCGTTCCACCTTCCTTCTGGTTAGGCGAGCCCGAATCGATTTCTTATTCACTCTAGGTTTTGAATAATCGGTCTTTTCCGGCTCGTCCACCTTCGGCTTCCAAGGTTGATTCCCTGTCGTCCTGACTTCGAATCTCCCCCACTTTCTGCCTTTAGGTGCCCCTTGCCATTCACGTTCCTCTCGGTCAAAGGCCTCTTGAGTCTTCTCGAAGCGCACCGCCCATTTAATTAATTTCTCGAGCTTAGTTTCCTCTGGACTCAATCCTTTATCTAGCCATTTCAACCGAATGTACTGATGTACTCCATCCCAGAAAATCTGCACAAGCTGACGCTCTGTTACATCTGGGAAGCGCGTGGCCAACGCTTGAACATCCCTTACGAAGTCCCTGACTTTATTTTTCCCTTGGTAAGCATTCATCAGCCTTTTGCGAAGTCACAGCTTGAAGTCCGTTGGGAAGCAATAATCAAACAACGCCTCGTACACCTTTTTGATTGTCCATTCCTTCTGGTGCGTGGCTACATGCTTCATAAAGAATTTGCTTGCTGATCCACTCATGAAATTAACCATGATCTTCAGCGCAACTTTGTCCGCCAGCCCATACAGCTCTACCCAGGTGTCGACCTCGTAAGTCCACTGGTCAAAAATGTCCAAGTCTGGTTTGGCATCCCACACGAATGGTGCTTTAATTTTTATACCAGCTAATGCACTCTTAACCTTGGCCCTCTCTGCTTTCTTCCTCTCGTACTTCATTTTATTCTTCTTCGCCCTTCGTCGCGCCTCATTAGATGACGTCGACAAGCCTGAATCCGATTCTGAATCAGGTTCCGAGGAACTCGATGAATCCGAGGAGGATGTAGACGACTCTGAGTCGGTACTACTACTCGATGACGATGAAGAATCGTCCGGGGGCTCCTTAGACGAGCCTGTTGTAGCTTTGAACCATCCACCATCGGGAATTTGCGAACCATCTCGGGTAAATCTATCTTGACCCGATTTCGCTGTCTTCTTCCCTAACCTATTCGCGCTCTGTGTCGCTGGTCTAGATCCAGGTCCTTGGTTCTTGCTTGACTGTCCCATCTCTTTCGATGGCTTTCCCAGTCCACTTGGATCCGATTTCTCAGTCGGCTCCGTCATCTTTCGCAGATATTCGGCAAATCCCGCGCTGCGTTCTCCCGCTGCGAGACCTTTGCCTTTATTCTTTGGCTTATCATCTGTTGCTGTCTTACTTTCGTTTGTCTTGACTTCAACTATGACCGCCATACTGGATACAGCTTCGTTCGACCTCTGCACCGCTTCCCACGGAACTACCTGAAGATCATCATCCCAATGCAACGGTTCGTCGACTTCTTCCTGTTTGATTTTCATTCCCCATTCTTCTGGAATGTTTCCCAACTGATCTTCGTCTTCACTCAGATCAAACCAACTCGGGAAGAAACATGTATCTATGTTGAAAGGGAACTGTGGTTGAACCACAGGTTTTGCAGTGACCCGAGGAAGTATAAATACTCCCTCCTTGCTATCACTATCCCCTTTCTGAGACGAGCTATCGCTCCCAGTCCCCGGCGAGCCACTGCTCAAGCCCGCGAGCGCCATCAAAGATGGTCCGCGACTCACTCCATCCTGTTCATCAACTGATCTCTTGTCGTCACGATCCAGACCTAAGGCCCAGTCTAGCTCGACTCGAGTCAACCGATGCGGAGAGTAGGATGCCATCGCATCCTGATCCACCGGCGAAATGCTACCAAACACAAGTTGGCCTTCACCGATGTATATGTTCTCGCCCTCAGCGGGACCGAGACTATCCCCGACTGCCTCCACCTCCTCGAGCAACGTGCTCGCGGACGGGCCTGCGGGTGCCACAGCAGACTCGTAGGTCTTTCTGCGCGTATTAACCATGGTTTCTATAAATGTTTCGTTGAACCGGTTCCGCGCGCTGGTGTAAATCGGGTGATCAGTCCGATTTTGTTAACACGTAGAAAAAATTAGACTTAAAAAAAATGTGAGGCTACGGAGTTTCAAGATGAAAGTCGTAGACACGAGAAGTTGATTCTTGATGTTGCGTAGACTTGCTGACTTTAGAGTAAGTGTTGTAAGCCTTCGTGTTAGAGAATAACTTGTACTACTGGGTTTTCTATCTAGGTTTTTATATCTATTCGGGAGCCTCGGCTCCGTAATCTAATGAGTCTAAATGAGTATAAAGAGAACTACGGAAACTACGGATAACTACGGCGAAGTCTAGGTGAGTTATAATGAGTTAAAACGAGTTATAACGAGTTAAGGGAAAATATGTTTATCCGACCGCGTCGGGGCCGTAAGCGCGCAGCTATTCCTTACAGCAATGGCAGGTGGAACTTTTACACATTACAGTGTTTGAACACTGATTTTTTGGTTGAACAGAGGATTAACAGAACATAATCTAGTTTAATCAAACGGGATTACGTTCAATCACACCGAATGTCTGAGCATCATAACAGCTGTCTACTCAAGTAAACAACGCTAAAATCCATCAATGCACGACAATTTCCATAATTTTCGCAAGACTTCAGGTAGACTCGTTACCAGTCTGCCCTACAATGGCAAATCTTAGTGCAAGCACTATGCCGTAGGCAGACTGGTACAACTCGGGACATGTCAAAGGGCTGAGCCCGGATTTGGAAATCTTTGATCTTGCCTGTGCTGGACTCAAATCTTATTACTTTTTCTTGATCAAAGCTGGAGATGCGAAGGGAATGTACATAGCTTCATTTCTGTCTACTCAGAATTTCCACCTAAAACCGTGGGCGGGCCAAACACACAAGGCGATTTTAATTGAGAAAGTCACTTTTCGGACCGAGATCCGAAGATAACTTTGACGGCATGATCGGCACCACTCAAGAATTTCAAACTCCGGGCGCAGCTCTTTGACATCTACCAGTCTGCCTACGGCATAGTGCTCGCACTCAGATTTGCCATAGTGCAGACTGGTCACGAGTCTAGACTTCAGGTACCAAAGACTTCCCACAATCTCGCGTACCATAGCGCCGCTTCAACTCCAAACTGCGAAAATAAAAATAAAATAAAAGTGCCTCGATCAAAAGTCAAATGGTGTCGAATGATACTCGTCGTCTGGGACCATTCACTAATACTGACAGCATAGAGTCGTCTCCGAGAACGCCGCAGGCTGAGGTACCGTTAAGCGGAGCTCTCTGTTCTCATATTACGCGGGTAGATGGTGTACCTGTATATTTCGTTTTATTTCCAGTGAAGTTGTGGGCTCTGCTCGAAGAGCAACCACGAGGACTTCGGTTTTGTCACACTCCAACTTCATTTCTCTTTGCGTTCATTCTTTTGCTTTCTAGGAAGCAATTACTGTCAAGGAATACTTATGCGAAATTTAGTGTGACTAATATTCGAAAGCAGCGGCAAGCAATTTGTCAAAAACAGGAGATCCGACACCAGCTAGTGGGGGAGCTATCAGAGTCGCAGGGCGCTTCAAAACTGGGCAGACTTACTAAGTGCATCCCATCCTTTCATCGCGTCAAACGCAACCTACGATGATTTTACAAAGCAGATCAGATAGACTGTGCGAAATCATTTCAATTCAAATGATTGAAGAGCTCACCGATGATGTGGGGCACTCAAAGCCAGAGTTGTGACCTTCAGTAATATCCGTAAATGCCTTTGAATTATTATAAATCCATGGGTTCAGGAACCCTAAAACCGGTTTTCCGGCGGCAAGAAGCCGATCGTTGATCAGAGCGATTATTGACGCAAAGATCGGGGACGAAAAACTCGTTCCTCCCGAGGCCAAAGTTATGCCCTCAAACACAAAGTCCAAGTTCCCCCCTTGAACAGCGACGTCAGGGTACCCACGCCCGGATCTATTGAACATCCCTGCGAAATCCGGGGGAATTGTTTTCAGGAAACTGTCCACCGCCTTGGTCTGGTACCAGGGTCTTGGAAATAGATCTGAGAACCCGCCGCCTGTCAGGTTAGTGGCCACCTCGGGGTTGAACCCCTGAGTCGCGCCGACAGCGGTAACGTATGGACAGGACGCAGGGAAGACGGGAATAAAAACATTGCTCTCGCAAACGCCAGGAATGCTGCTATTGTCGTGGCTGCCACGCACACCGCCCTATAAGAATACCAATATTCTAAGTTGAGTCAAATTAAATTTCAAGAACAGGCTAACTCACATCTCCTGAAGCAAACAGAACAGAAATTCCCCGCGCGCCTAGGGCCATGTAACTGTCACAAATCTTCCTGCAAAATATTTAGTGAATGGGAAGCTTCCTGGGCCTATGAAGCACTAACTTAGCAACGGAGCTTTCAAATTGGTTCTCCATGGGCCCATACGAGGTTGTCACTACAGATGGCGGGTTGTCGACTCCGTCAAGAAAAGTGTTTGTGTCCAATAAGGCGGTCGCAAGATCCGAAAAATTACTGTCTGAGCGTCCGCCAACAGAGAGGAATTCAACGGGGACCCCGGTAGCGACACCTATCAATTATAATTCAGTAGCTGCAAAAGCACAGCTGAACACTTGACAAACGTGCCGACTGTATATTCGACATCAAGATCCGCTTCCAACACAAGAATGGCGACATCCTCGGGATCTTGATTCGTCGCGTTGTCAATAGTTATCAGGTTGAATGTTGTATTTGGAGGTATATCTGTTAAAATTTAAGCTTTCTTTACTTTCACTTACTAACCAATTCAATCGATTCAATTCGATAACTAACTACGATACAAGCGAGGCTTTATATACTAGAGAACAGGAGTCATATTCTGAGTCAGATTCAAGTCAGAATGAATCATATATACTGAGTCAGTATTCAAGTCAGAATGAATCATATATACTGAGTCAATATCAATGACTCCTCAATGAGTCAGTAGATGACTCGATGTTTGCACTAAGCTGTACAGTCTACTTTCAACACTCCCCCTCAAACTCGAGTCATTCCGAGTTTGTGAACTTGTTCTTCGTGCTGAGTGCGTGCAAGCGGCTTCGTGAAAATGTCGGCGAGGTTGTCTTCAGATGCGCAGTGGTGAACTGAGACTTCGTGAGAAGTTACAAGGTCACGAATGAAATGGTGTCGCATATCAATATGCTTCGAACGGGCATGATAGCCGGCATTGAATGTGAAATCAATGGCACCACGATTGTCGCAGAAGATAGGGAACGGTTTGGAGGGTGGAAGACTGAGTTCCGTGAATAAGGAGCGTAGCCATAAATTTTCGCGTGCAGCGTGTGACAGCGCGATGTATTCGGCCTCCATTGTTGAAAGCGCGACAGTGGCTTGTTTCTTGGAAGACCAAGTTGTTGCTCCCCCTGCAAATATGGAGACGTAGCCAGAGATTGACTTGCGGTCGTCCTTAGAGTTGGCCCAATCAGCATCTGTGTAAACTGCTGGGTGTGAAAAATCTGCATGCATCTCAATATCCGATTCATCAGAAGCAGAATATGTGATACCAAGGTCAGGTGTACCGCGTAGGTAGCGATAGACACGTTTGACAGCGGTGAAATGTACAGGTCCAGGATTGGTGTTGAATTGAGAAAGTGTTTGTACTGCGTACGCAATATCAGGGCGTGTGATAATGGCAGCATACATTATCCCTCCAACCATAGACTGGTAAACATGCTGGATTTCAGGATACGACTGATCCTCGGGGAGCTTCTCGAGTTTCACGTTAGGATCCATAGGCGATGGTGCAGAATTGCAATTTTCCATGCCATGCTGCGCAAGGATCTTCTTGATATAATTTGTCTGTGTGATGGTGATAGTGCCATTCGTACGATCACGGTGAATCTCCATCCCGAGTAGCTGTCTAGCGTCGCCTAAACGAGTGATTTGAAAGGCGGTTTCAAGCTGATCCTCGGTGCGAGTGATGAGTTCAGGGGTTGATGCGTAGATAGACATGTCGTCAACATGTACGGCCACAATTGTTATACCATCGGAATTGGTCGAATATAGACGCACCGGTCAGAGAGAAGGCGGAGGAAGCCAATTGTCTTGAATTGGGCATCGAGAGTTTCATTCCATTCTCGTCCTGACTGTGGAAGACCGTAGAGGGTTTTGTGGAGTCGCCACACGCGGGAAGTACCGTCGGAAAAACCTTCAGGTTGTTTCATATATATTTCTTCCTTCAAGGTGCCATTGAGATAAGCGCCCTTGACATCGACGGTTCGCATTTCGAGGTTGTAGCGTGCAGCGAGAGCAAGAAGAAGACGGTTTGTTTCGGCCCGAACTACGGGCGACGAAATTTGATCGGGATTATAGTCTGTTCCAGGAATGGCGGAGTTTCCCAGAATTACCAGACGTGCCTTGCGGCGTGCAATTTCTCCCATGTCATCTGTCTTGTTCCTATATACCCATTTGCTGCCCAGTGCTTTCCGTCCAGCTGGGAGCTCTGTCAGAGTGAACGTTCCAAGTTCATCCAACTGATCGAGTTCAGACACCATCGCTTTCCGCCAGTCGTCGGCGGCCGGGTGCTGCGTAGCTTGCCGGTAGGAGGATGGTTCGTCGTAAATGGCCACATTAGCCATGTCTTGCTCGTCGTGCTCGTCAGGTTCTCGGTGACGAAGAGAGCGATAATACTGGTCCGGATTATAGACTTTCGGACCTTGTGTTGCTGTTCGGGATGGTCGCGGCTCGCGTGGTGGCATTTTCATTATGTTGCGTGCTTTCGGAGCAGATGCAGACGTAGATTGTTGGCCACTTGATGGTGGGGAAGGCTGTGGGTCAGAGATCGATGTAGGCGCGTTTACCGTTGGTGTTGCCGGCAGAGTTTGCTGATTTGGAGCCGATTCAGGCTCGCTATCCTTACTCTCCCCCTCGAGCTGGATCGGGTCGCTAGGGGTAGCCGGGGCATAGTCATCGCGTGAATTATCGAAGATAATGTTGCGAGACGTAAGTATTTTCCGGGTTTGCGGTACGCGGTATTGCCAGGCAGCTGTGTCGTCTGTAAGCCCAACAAACTGGTAAGGCTTCGATTTTCCTGAAATTTTAGATTGATTCTGACCTTGTATAAGTACCCAACAGTTCACTCCAAACTCCTGGAGTTTTGAAACATCAGGTTTAATTCCCCATAACGCCTCGTATGGCGTGATATTCCCTTTGAGCGAGACAGTAGGTGAGCGATTTATGATGTACGCCGCATATGTGACAGCCTGGGGCCACAGGAAGTGCGGGAGATCATACGCGACAAGCATAGCGCGGGCGCGCTCGAGAATTGTGCGGTTTAATCGCTCAGATACACCATTTTGCTGCGGTGAGTAAGGGGCAGTCGGTTCGATTTGGATGCCCTTGGCGACTAGTTTCTGGAGCAGGTCCTTGTTGACAAACTCGCCACCGAGATCAAATTTAATTCTCTTGCAGCGTTTTCCAAACTGCGTAAGTATGAACTCGATATAGTTCATGACGTTCTGGCCGGCTTCAGATTTTTTTTTCATTGTGAATAGTTTGCGATATCGTTTACCGGCGTCCGTAAAAGAGATGTAGTAGCGCTCGCCCCGGGCTCCGGGCGTGCGAGCAGGTCCCCAGATGTCTGTATACGTCATCTCACCGATTTCCGTGAACTCGCGCTGAGTTGTCTTAGGAAATGGCTCAATGTGTTGTTTCGCCTGGATACAGGTAACACATTGTTTGATCTCGGGGGAATTCGGTGCTATCTTCATTCCGTTCACCATGTCCTTGTTTGCTAAATCTTTCACAGAACTTGGGCTAAGATGCCCAAAGGTGCGATGCCACGCTTCCAGTGAGCGTTCCGGCTTAGCAGCGAGTACAAGGGGTGAGGAATTGTTGGATTGACCGAGTGCGAGGGGTGTTACGTTACCCAACGCATAAACATCACCAATGTTTCGACAGTACGCGAGTTTTGCTCCCCCTCTAGAAGTAATTTCGATATCGAGGGAGTCGCGTGGAAAGCTGAGCGTGTAGCCAGCGCGGTGAAGTTTTCCGAGAGAGATGAGGTTGTGGGGGGCTGAAGGGAGATAGAGGACACGTTGAAGCGCAACGTTCGTTCGTTTCCCTTTTGTTGAAAATTGGAGTTTAACTACTCCGTAGCCGTCGGCCTTCTGAGAACCAATACCGACAATGGTATGATCCTCGAGCGGGGTATACGAAGAGAAGTACAATTTGTTGTTGGTAATGTGCGTACTTGCACCACTGTCCAACAACCAAGAATTCTTCGTAAGATCGCGTCGCAGATTAGCCATGAAAGCGATATCGGGATCGGCACCGTTGATTTCCTTATCTTCAGCAACGTTAGCCTTTGAGGATTTGTTGCTGTCAGTGCGCTTGTTCAACCGATACTTGTCATAGTTGGCTTGTTTCTGCTGCTCTGTGTAAGTCCTGCCATTCTGTTTATCTCGACACTCACTGATTCGATGACCAGGACGACCGCAGTTAAAGCAGGCACCGTCGCGGGTTTGACTTCCAGAGGGTTTACCGAACCGGTGAACAGCTGAGAGTGCTGTGTCACCATCGGCGTTCGGTTTCGCATCGGGAGCACCGGCTTGCTGCAGAATGCGAGCAATAATTTCCTCAGATTGCTTGATAGCGGTGAGGTCGATGCCGGAGACCCAAGTATCCCAAGAATCAGGTAGAGAAGTGAGCAGTATAATGGCGAATTCTGGCTCGTCGATTTGAGTCCCAAAATTCTGTAGGCTAGTACGGAGCTGCGTCAGAGTGCGGATATGTTCCGCGATGCTCTCGCCTTCAGCACAGGCAGAGCGTAAGAGTTGCCGACGGAGGCGAATGATAGAGATGGCGCCCTTTGGTTGATAGACACGTGCGAGCTTATCCCAAGCGTCAACACCAGTGTCACATTGCTGTATAAAGGCCATAGGACTTTCCCCAACGCGTAGTCGGATGGCAGAAAGTGCCTTACGTTGCTTCTTCTTCCAAGCATCAAGAAGCGCCGTTTCAGTGGCCGTAGGAGCAGTAGGATCGGCCACGCTAGGTGGCATTTTCCTGCTCCCCATGATAAACTCTTCAAGATCTTGGTCAGTCAAGATATCGATAACCTTCGTGGACCACGTCGAGTAGCCAGATGCATCCTCGAGAAGTTTAATACGGTAGGCAGAGTTGTCGCTCATAGTTTAGTTCAGGCGCGGGCGGGGCCAATAACCTGTTAAAATTTAAGCTTTCTTTACTTTCACTTACTAACCAATTCAATCGATTCAATTCGATAACTAACTACGATACAAGCGAGGCTTTATATACTAGAGAACAGGAGTCATATTCTGAGTCAGATTCAAGTCAGAATGAATCATATATACTGAGTCAGTATTCAAGTCAGAATGAATCATATATACTGAGTCAATATCAATGACTCCTCAATGAGTCAGTAGATGACTCGATGTTTGCACTAAGCTGTACAGTCTACTTTCAACAATATCCGGTCGGAACTGTTCAAGGAACGTCTGCGAACCGGACAGTTATTAGGTCAAACTACACGGTCCATACGGAGGAACAAACAGAGAGATCCGTTCGGTTCGGTGATACGCCTATGTATCCAGTAACAAGAATCTTGTTATTCTTTTGAGTCGCCGGAGTTGAAGGGATTCCATAGATTTTTGCAAGCGAGTTGGGGTTACGATGCCGTCAGGCCTGCTCGAGTTGTAGGACGCAACGGGCTCAGTGCGTTTCTCGGTACTCTGGGATGGAAAGGGATCTGGGCAAAACCCGGATTGCGGCCTGTAAATGACGTGCTGGGGTGGACTACGTCGACTTTGCCAATCAGCTCGGAAGGTAGCGAGATCGTCAGGGTGCGCGTGATAGGCTGCGTGAGCGATGGGTGCGAGAACTTCTCGAAATGCGCGCCAAACAGCTGATTGGCGTGGGAGACGGTCAGAGTCAGAGATAGCCAATCACCGTTCGGCGAGATAACGGTGGCCTTCAAACCGTTCGCAGCCGCAAAAGAATTGAAAGCCGCAAACGTTTCGTTAGACGGCTGGACAAAAGACTTGACCTACAGACTTGGGAATTAGCGAATAGCAGAATTGAACAAATGTATGATCACCTCATCCTTCGAAAGCCATTGTCTGAAGTCCAAATTGCCGGGAGTGGAGATGGAGACGAGCTTTCTTGCAGCCCACTGAGATTGTTGGGAGTCAATCCAAATCTCAGGGTCAACACGTCTGTGCCGGGAGCGGCGCCTTGGCTGAAGAATCCGGCAGGGGCGGCTCTGCGGCTTTCGTGTACAACCAGGCTTCCTGAAACGGCAGATATAATCGTGAAGAAATTCGCGAGTTTGCGGAAGGACATTGGGACGAGTTCTGAGGCCAAGTGCTTGGGCTTTAAAACCCTACCCTGGTTTCCAATGGGGAAATAACAGTCACCATACATTTGAGCGTATCACTCAAGAGCTGATGGTCGAGATTTGCACTGCGCAAGAAGAGTCGGAGGGAGCTAGCAACCGAGATGATATACAGCAATAGGAGAGAATTGGGAAAGAAGGTCAGTGGCCGGCGGAGCCTCGGTCGCAGTGCGCAGTTAGATGCCAACTCTCAAACAGATGCTGGAGCTGAGGTCCAACATGTTCGCCGAGGCGCCGTTTCAATTGAAGAACCAGCGGGTAATGACTGAGTGCCTAGGGGGTTGAAATATTTGAGTGGAGCTCAAGATTCGGAGGATATTTGTCATAAATATGTTTCATGGACGATGAATAGAGGGTAAAATCTCCTCCGTGATGACGAGCGTATCGAAATGGTACGTATTCGCGTCAGCCCATTCTGCCCGACTTCGCTGATTCGCATCTGAAATTATGTGATATGGGTAACTCGACTCCTCAATGGAGAATATGCCACAGCTTGGCACGGCCCTGGTAGGAACTGCGGCGCAGTGTCTCCATGTTGATGTTACGAGTTGTATTATGAGCGATGTGACTTTTTTCACATCTCTCAATCATTAAAATTCAGTTTTTCCGAGGCCGTATCTCCTTCCAGGGCCGTTTGGCCTCATGCTCCACTTCCATGTCATGGTCGGAGGTTGGTAGGTAGGTAGTAGGTAGATTACACGGGACGGTCCCAGGAGCGCCGGTCCCAGGGAGTAGCTGAAAGTACAGAGACACTACTGTACTCTACGTTCCCTGGACCTCTGTATTACACCGTGGCCGGGCTCACGGCCGCAACCTTCCGATCCGCTGTGGTAGAACCAAAGATAGAGAGAGATTAGTGGAAAATTGGAAATGAGGACCTCTAGAATCCGGATAAGCTCAGGACGTAAAAGAGGGCTGAGGATAATATTTCAAGGAAATCATACAAATTTAGCCACGAGTGCTATCGTATGTCTACCACGTTCCAGATAAAATCAAATCCGAAAAAAACATTTCAATTGAGGAAAACTTTCCTTTGGTCGGACTTCACAATGGCTCTATATTACACCTATGTGCCCACTCTCAAATAGGGCCAGATTCCAGTAAGAAACATCGTTCCCGCCTGAGTCGACGTAATATCCACACACTCCAATCGGGACAGACTCTCAGTATTTTCACGGTCGGTAATAACAGGTCAGCATTTATAACTAAATTGGCTTCTACAGACCAAAACCATTGATCCTCATCGTAGGGTCTATTTGGAAGAACTGGACAACCCAACCATACCCTACAGTGCCGACGATACCACTATTCTAACACCCATCTACTAACATCCAACCAATTGGGGGGCGTGTGAATATCACGGCGTAATGCGTTGACATCAAATCAATCAATGATCAGGTGGCTGTGTCCCCCTCTTCTTCACCAAGGTCGTCGTACTCGTACCCGGCGCACTTCACACAATCACGTAAAATTGGATCTCGCGTTCGGCCAAGGTCATATATGCTCAGGCTTGGACGCGTTAAAGACTTGTGGTTTCCTGACGCCAACCTCATTCTCCGCACAGAAAACACGCTGTTTCGGCCATTATGCGCCCGCTGCTCTGTATCCCGTGATATGGTGACATTTCCGCAACCAGATAATCCGGAAAGCGATACCATCGATGGGAATCCTGCCGTCTGTCTGCATGATTTGGCTGATGAAGTGGAGGTATTTCTGAGGGCCGTATTCGATTCTAGGTGTGTTAAATATGGCATTTCGCAATTCGATCATGCACCTAACTTGCGAAGTTTCTTCATGCCCCCTCCATCGCCAACTGACTTCGACACCGTCATCGGGATCATGCGACTCGCGCGTAAATACGACGCTCAATATCTCTTCCGCCGCGCCATATCCCACCTCGAATCCATGTACCCCACCGATCTTCCGACATTTCTTGCCAGTCATCATCGGCTGAAAGCGCACCACATAGACTTCGTACCTGGCATCGGCACAGATTTCAGCGTCCTTCGCGCCGCATCAGAAGTCCGTGCGCTCCGATCTACTACCGCATATGCACATACCCCTCCAGCCATTTTTTTGACGCCGGAGAAGTCTGGAATGACTTGGGTGTACACGAACAGCAGACATGCTTGAAATCTCAAGTCGAGTTCGTACGAGGGACGGGACTAGTTCATCAATTCCTCGGGACTCTTCCGGACGTCCGTTGTACCAAGCCTGAGGATTGCGAGGATTTGGTTGATGAAGCGCGAGATATTCTTTCTGTCTGGAGTACAAAATCATACGATTTGGATCCTCGCGGCGACTGGGTGTTCTCTAATGTCGGTGAGCCTTGTGATGAATGCTCCAGCTCTGGAAAGGAGGAGCATGGCGCTGCCTAGCTGAGATTCTGGAATCGAATGCCTGACATTGTCGGTCTTCCAAAATGGGAAGAGTTGAATGACATACGGCGAGCCGTAATGGAGGAAGGGCCATGATATATCTTTGTTCTTTCCGATTTACCATGGGTAACTTGAAACAGGAACCTTCGTATTATTATTTTATTCTATGGCAATGAACACGATAGAGGTTATATTTTTTCACCGCATTATAGTGATAAATGCCACTATGCATGTATGTTTGGCAATAATCTATCACGTTCAACCGGCCTACAATCCGGCCATTTTCTTCAACATCGCAAACTCCTCATTGCCAGTTGCCTGGCACAGCGCATGGAATTTCGATGATTTGTCTGCGAGGAGGACCGCAGGTCTGGGAAAAGAAATATATCGTCAGCTGGGAGATCTACGCAAGAGAGGGAAGACAAATTACCTGTCAAACTCGGCGATCTTGCCTTGGTCCAATAACATGATCTAGAAGCAGTATTCAGATCAAGAGGTCTAGATTTAAGGTTTGGGGTGGCGCACCTTGTCGTAGTCAATTACGGTACGGAGGCGGTGAGCGATTGTCAAAATTGTGCTGGCCTTGAACTCGCTAAGACGAAAGAAGTGAGTCCCGGTCCAAAGAAATAACTGGAACTTACTGCCTGATAGTCTTTCCAATGAGCTCATCAGTGGCGTAGTCGACACTGTCAAGTCAGCATCAAAAAGTCCATCGTGGAAGAGAAAGAAATAACCAACCTCGCAGTGGCCTAGGTACAGACAGATAAACAGTAGGACCAAAATAAAGCGAGGCGCACACCTAATCCATCACAAGGATTTTTGAGCGCTTCAAGATCGCGCGCGCCATGCATAGAAGCTGTTTCTCACTGGCGGGGCCCATTAGTTTGGTCGTGTGATGGATTCATTCGGCTTACCCAGTAGAGAAATTTTCTCCACCTTCCGAGACCGAGGAGTCCAGATTGCGGAACATGTTGGCGTTTACGGTATCCGCGGTTTCTTCCGGAGTGTTTTCGGAGGGAATGAGATGCACGCGGCGGAGAGCTTCGAACTAGCATGGCAGATTCGAGTCAATTTCCACGCCATGAAGTTGGACAACGTACAATATCGGCATCCTGATATTCGTTGAACACATCAAGGGTGGTCCGCAATGTTCCACTCAAGATCGTGGGATCCTCTGCACAATAAATGCACATTTCTTAATGGCATGAAACGAGCACGCACGAGGGATAATTGTGAGCCGACTGCGCAGGTCTGTGAGACCGATCTTCGCGATGTCCAGCCCATCCACCACGATCCGGCCCTCGGTCGCCTCCACAAAGCGGAAGAATGAGAGCGCAAGCGTACTTTTACCGGAACCTATATTCGATGGTCATTTAAACGAAGTGTCAGACTCAAAACCCCAATGCAAGTACCTGTTCTGCCCAGAATACCGATCTGAAATCGTTGAGCGAGCTGAAGGCAAGAACCAGGTAAGAATACCTTTTCGCCTGGCTTGACGTCAAATGTTAGGTTGTGGAGTACGTCTGGGAGTTCGGGCTGGCTCGGAATTGAGAAACTTGTTCATGATGTTCAAGAGATGCCTCACAGCATAGCGGATAACAAGATTTTCGCACTGGATAGCACCGTGTTCAGGCCAAGAAGGGTCTGGACGCGGCTCGATAAACTCGGGAGGCTCTTGAGCCAAGTCCGAATATTCTTTCACGCGCTCCAGGCCAACCTGCACAAATTCGGATATCAAAAATGGGAACCAAACCTCAGGAAACCTTCTCACCATGGCTTGTTCCAGGCTAACAAACTCCCGGACCCGCGATACCATCAGGGCAGACCAATCAATGGGCGAGTGGTACGTACAAGGAGGAGGAGATCATAAGTAATCTAGGGCAACGATCAGCTTGGACATTTTTACGAGCATGGATGGACATCCCGTGCCCGAAAAGGCGAGTGCAAACCCAGCCAGCGATGCCGAGATGTCCTTGTTGAGCACCGCCAAAAGTGCCATGAAAGCGGTGATGATACTCGCAAAACTTGTCATTCTGATCTAGAGCAGGGATAAACATGAAGAGCGTTAAAGTTGGTACAGAGACATACCGACAGCCAGTTATTCACTCCCCAGGTCCAGTAAGAGGGGTTACAATTCTGTGGAAATGATAAATATCTCAAGGGACTGCAGATACAAACACTGACGGTGTCAACGTGCTGAAGCATCTCGCGAAGGAATTTGGAAGAGGCGCCGAACGCACGGAGAACGGCGACTCCGGCAATGGTCTCCGAGTACATGGAATATAGTGGGGAACGGGTCTTGCAAAAGAGGGTTGAAAATTAGGAAAGCTGTATGTGGAGTAGGACCTACCAGAGTCTGATTGGACATTTAAAAATGGCGTGAAAGGAGACAAATGAATGATACATACCTAAGCGTCGTAGATCCCTGCATGTCTGCCCGTAAACCTGAAACAAGCTAAGATAACTGCATCCGGGTTGTCACTGCTCTTACCCTAGCAACTGAGAATGCAGAGTCAAAACATAAGAAGTGCGGAACAATTCATTCACGCACCTTGATAATAAAAGAACGAGGCAACCAACGCGCCGAGAACAAACGGAGTGCCGCCAACGAAATTGACAGTGAGAACGCCCATCTGGTAACGAGATTGGAGTAGACAACGCGTAAACTGTAATGGAACGCACGGTCGCCGCGATGAGATGAATGGTGGTTCTCCCGAAGTTACCAGGCAGGTTGCTATCGATGCCTGAACACTGTCAGTGTGTTGTGACTTGAAAGGAGATGAGAAGGTTCGACCTTCGAAGTCTTTGCCGAAGCGATTGAGGAGACGTCCGCGAGACACAGTGTCATGGAACCGAATGTGGGCGAAAAGTACGGCCTGCAGAAGCTCTATAAAAACGCGTCAAATTGTGAAGACAGTGGCGAAGACAGAGTCCGACTTTGGTAAAGAATAGTGGATGCATGGATACCTCCGTGAACTGTATTGCGGCCATGAAACGAGATGCATCATCGGAAGAAAGACCCTTACACAGAACAAAAAAGCGAACAATTGTCAGAATTAACGCTGCATCAATCTCAGCTAAGACGGGCAAGCTGGAGAAATGTCACCCACCGGTCATCGTAATCTTGTGGGGATATTAATCAGTTGACAGAATGGACCTCAAGAAAAGAGGCTTACTGCTGCATATATAGAAAGATAGAATATAGCGCTCTTTGAGTCGTCGCCGCGGGACCAATAAGCCAACCACCCATTTTCCACCAGAAGCGAGAGTGCGGCCACGAGAAAGACCAAGGCAAAAAGCGCCCAATACCAGGCGGAGCCACATGCATGGATATAAGTTTCCCAGACACTCCACGCCACCCGTCCCACGGCGCGCTGTTCCTCTTCAGAGAACTTGCGGGGCGGATTCTTCTCCGCCTTGCTGATCGAAGCTGCTGCCACGACGGTATCACCATTCCTGCCGTCTTTGTCGCCCGGAATATTCAGCGCGTCGATCGCGATCTCCTCCTTAACATCCTGAGTTTCTGCGGTGGTGGATTGCACTAGCCCACGCATGACCTCGGAGCGTTGGAATTCGTCGCGCGGGCCCTGGAACTGCACTCGACCATTGTCGCGCGCAACAACGTATGAGGCACCGGGAGTACACAGCTGAACGTGATGCGAAACAAGAATCAAAGTCCGCCCTTGCATCAGTTCACCTTTGAGGCAAGAATGGTACAAGTGATGGGCGGTATGTGCATCGACTGAAAAAATGTAAGGGAAGGTTTTATTTATGTAACGGGGATTGAGAAACATACCGGCCGAGAGGACGTCATCCAGGAGTAGAACAGAAGCGCGCGAATCTAAGCGAGCCGACCGTAAGCTTAACGAAAGGAATGGTAGAGACAGTAACACTCACAGACTGCCCTAGCAAGCGAAACTGCAAAATGTGAGATGAAAAGACGGATCACAAGCGCAGGTCCGCACCTCGGGCCTTCTGTCCGCCAGAGAGATTGACCTGTGTCGGTTATCAGCATTCAGAAGACTGCGAGTTGACTAGTTTATAAAGTACGTACCCCACGTTCCCCAATCTCAGACTCATCGCCGTCCTTGAGTATCTCCAAATCGCTGACCAAGGCACAGACCTGCAAAGATGAGCATTGTATATAGTGTCAACGTCCCTGGGCCCACCTCCAACGTCAGCTTGTATCGTTCCTCGTCGTATGGCAAATTGAAAAGGATGTTTTCTGAACGGTGTTCGTTATCTTGTACTATATTTTCTGGCTGCAGAATGATATACCCACCTTTGATGGATGCGTTCTGAAGCCAGGCGGCCTAAAAAGAAAAAAATATTTGATGATCAACGAACGCTAACTGTACTGAAGACGAGCGTCGCACCTGGGGAACGTAGGCGCAGATACCATGAATGACCCAGTCCTCCTTCGTGGGACGAGAATTTGCGAAAGAAGCGATCGAGTCGGCCGGAGAGCGTGGGCACATCATCTGCCCGCTCAGAACATCGGCTTCGCCGAGTAAAGCTGAATGTGCACGTTGGAATTAACGTAGAATAAAATAAAATCCAAGGACGTACCAAGAAGGAGTAGAGTCTTCCCAGACCCGAGCTTCTCACAAATGAGGGACAGCTCGCCCGGAGGGAATTTCAGCGTCAGGTCGACGAGGATGAACTTGTACCGCGGCGTCGACGCGGTCGACGGTGCGGCGCTGGTACTGGCGCTGGACGGAGAGCGATCTTGCGGCCAAGTGACCGTGCAGGATTGGAATGCTAGTTCCTGCGACTGTTTCCCTATCGGAAGAACAGGGTTGACTTCTGCCGTATGCAAATACTGGTAGGTTGTACGGGAATGAGCGACAGGATATACCTAGCATTCAGCATCCCAGCACTGACCTTCTCGATACGTCGAAGGGAGACGATGCTCTACCATATAAGATCAGAATTGATTGACCACATTTCATCAAGACCTATACCTGAAGGAGGTTGATATACGTTTCCGGTATCACCGCCAGAGCAAATTTGAGCTCGTTGAAGACTGCATTGGTTCTAACCGTCAGGAGCAACTCCCAAAAGACGCAAATCGCCTCATACCAATGACCTACTCGTTGTCTGTTCTGAGTAAAATTAATGATAGAAGTTGCAGTGCTACGCACCGAGGTAAACGCAATCGAAGGAGTCAACGCCTCCCCGCGAATAACCGCAAAATGATAAAACGACACGACAGTAACGATTATTGGAGCCATGTTCCTTCGGGCGAGAAGCGCAGGGCGTAAATATTAGCGCATTAGAGATAAAGCCAACCGCGTACCAGAGTCCTGACAATAAAGCCTTGGGAGAGGTGAGCAATCGCGAGTATGTAGGAGACCAAAAAGCAGTCTCACCTCGATGATATAATTCAAGCGTTGGTATTTAAGCTCCTTAGCGCGGACTTTCATTGTCCGCGCTTCGAAGCTGCGTTCCCAAGCCATGAACTGCGAGCTCATCAGGAAGGAATGATCAAACAGAAGTTACATAATAAACCGACTGACTTTCAACATGCGAATTCCACCGAGGACCTGCATCAGAACCAGCGATGATAAGACAAAATTCGATACTCAAAACAAGCTGAAGTCGGGTGGGAGGGAAGGGGAGACAGACCTCGTTCATTAGCGCGACCCGCTCATCGCGTGCCTTCATGAGATTATCCTGTGTGCCTGAACGTAAAAATAAATGCAGATTCGATTAGTATTATAAATCGAAGAGAGGGAGAGAGAGAAAGACCCACTCGATATAATCTTCCCCGCATAATGATTCAGGGGTAGGCACAGAACTGCCACTCCCAGCCCGAAGAAACACGAGATGCCTGCTCGAACATCATGATCAGTCGGCCGGAGGAGGAAGAGGACAAGTCGCAAATGCACATCGGTGTGAAAATGCAAATGCAAAAGAGGGAGAAGGGATGGAGGCTTACCGAGAAGATTGTACAGGAACACGGTCCCCACAGCGAGCTCTATCGGTGCGTCTGTATGATATATCTGGTTTGTCAGCTCCCTGACTTGATCGAAGAAGTAGAGGTGTGTGCATACCGATGAGGACGAAAAGCTGGTGCGTTAATCTCGCGACGCGGTCGACGTCTTTAGTCCTGTATGAATGGGTGGTGAGTATCTGGATTCGCGACTGATTAATTGAAGAGAAAAACGCACATCAGCGTCATGATCTGCGCCTTGGAAGAGAACTTGTCTTCTTTTTCTTTTTGTCGAGTTGCCGCGTCGGATTCGGGGGGAGGTGTATCCGGAGAAGCCGTCGCCGGATCGGAAGAGGACGAGGACGAGGACGAGGCGATGTCCTTCCTTACGAGCGTCTTTGCGAACAGAGAGGTGTTGAGCTGGGTCCGGATTCGGGATTGCAGCGTCGCGGCGGTGAGCGACCATAGCTGGCCTAAAACGCACAGCGCAGGTAATTAATTATACGTATAGGGAAAAATAGGCGAAGCTCTTGCCGGTGACTGTGCAACATGTTAGTTTAACAGAAGCATGTAAGATCCAACGGAAGGCGCACCCAAAAACATAAGCAGATTTGAACCGCAGAGGCAGATCACCCACACCCACCCCCACTCCGTGTGTTCTCTTTCCGGATCCTGTTCGAGATACGACAGCACGCGACTCATGAAGAATGGAGGGATGTAGAATAGCGAGCCGACCCCGAGGGATAGGAGGCACATGATGACGAGCCCAGCGCTATTGACGCGGACGAGCTGGTATGCCAGCGTCGTCCCGTCCCAATCTTCGCGCGCCAGGACCCTATTGAAAGCCTCAAGTCGCGCAAGGCGCATCGCATCGAGGCGTAATGAAAGGTGGCGCGCATGTCGGCTGGGAGGATGGGTAGGTTACCGATTTCCAGGCTCGCGGCGGTGTTGCCCAGCATCACGACTTTGGTCGAGTAGGAGAAGAACATGAAACTCCACGGGGACGCTCCTGCAAAGGAATGAACGAGACCGCGGAGGGATTAGGGAACGGTATTATTACCGTAAACGCCTGTAACATTGTTTTCTTCCTTGTTCGTGATGGCCAGAGCAGTTTTCTCGGAATAAATTGGGGTAGTGCAACGGAGGGCCACAGGGAATATTCAGGGCCGTAACGAATGCCAGAATGTAGAGCGCCAGGGAGGCGTACCACAGGAATGGAAGGATTGAGTCCTGCGTGGCGATTACCGGAAGGTTTTCAGACGGCAAAATTGAAGTAAATCCCATCAGAGCAACGGCCAACATTGTCAGAGATGTCAAGTGCCAGACCGAAGAAGAGTGGAGGGGCACGGTTTGGCGATAAACAGAACAGGCGGCGACAATGAGGACATACAGAGCAAAACTTGAAACAAAGGTGTAATGTACAAATAGAAACGTCTCCACCAAGACCAAGGCGGACGGTCTGAAGCAGCACCAACAGAAATATTATGGAGGACAGTGTTATTTTGCTGGTCCGCATCTGAGTGAGGATGTTACTCGCGTTCTAGGCGTATGTCAGGAGATGTATCTGTTACTAACCTTCACCCAGAACCTTTCTTCATCCAGAGGATAGCCATCCACATCTTCAGCCGTGGTCACATCGAATGGATCTCCGTCCGGATATGTTTCCTCTGACGCGTCGCGGTGATTCGAGGTGTTAATGGGAAGTTGGATCTTCCCCTCCTTAGGCCGGGTGAGATAAAGAAAGAGCGCGCTCAGAGCAGCAGAGACGTTAAGTGCGATGGCGATTTGGAGCTGGTACCGTGGCATGATAGCGCAGAACAAGACGTGTTCAAGTTCACGCGTGAGTCAAGCCGTTCAGTAGAAAAAATTTGGGCGACGGTGAGTCAACCCGGTTTGGGCAAGGGCGCCGGCGTCCTTTGATTAGCCGGTACAGGTGTAGCCGCGAACAGCGCAACTGCAATTGTTATCACAAGTGAGAAGTGCCTTTTATTGTATATTCCATTTTGGGCCCTGAAGAACACGTCGTGTCGGAATATCGAGTCGAGTTCTGCGTGTGAGGCTGCGGAGTTCTTGGATAAGAAGTCGCAACACACGTTGATCCAAGTCGGTGGGAGTTTTACTTAGACTGAGATATTGAGTCGGTAAAGCTCCGTCGTTGATAAGAATGCCTACTACAGGTAAGCTACTGAATATTTATACTGACTATAAGCTAACTACGGAATACTACGGCCTACTGCGAATAACTACGGGATACCTGCGGCAGTGCTACTGTGCCGCTGCTGCAAGTACTGTGCAACTGCGCTGCAATCCTGCGGCGCGCTGCTCTAAATCGGGGTTCGGGGCTGAGAACCGACTCCAACCCTGACACTGCGTCTCCCCTTTACGGGATTGCAACTTTCATAAAATCATCAATTTCCTAGAAATCCGAAACAAACCGAGGTATGAGGTCATATATATTGTTGAATTTAAAGTGTCTGTCTCTGAGAGACCTCCCCATATGCATTCTACTCTCCGATAATTCCTGATTTGCTGTAGACCCCAGGGTGGCACCAAGTCTAAGTATGCAGTCTGTTGAAATAGATGTTTACTTATAACACAATCGGACCTTGATCGCGTCCGCTCGGAGAATATCATTCCACCACTCTCAAGAACGCGTTCCCGGGGACTGACAGGTCAACCCTGTGGGTTAAATTGGCAAATATGGGCATCTCGGGCCTATGATTGAATGGTTGCAAATTCTTTATAATCGAATCCGCTACTTGGTTCGACTCGATGGTCAATTTGCGCCTACTTTCAGGTCACTTCTGGGAATTTTGACCGGCGATCCCGGCTCCCCGCACCTTTGGAACTTATTTATATCCGACTTCATTCTCGCGCACCACCTGGAAGACATTGAGCTCAACAGTGTCCCCATCTGTCATGTTGAGCATGCAGACGACATTCTCACCGCATCAGAGGCACCGTCTGGTTTTCAAACTCACCTTAATGGAACTCAAGTGTGGTCAAACAATAATGGGTGTGAACGTCCATTGCCAAATGTCTATATCAAATATTTGGACCACGGCAGAAAGCCTACCCAATGTTTCATTTGGGTGGGAGAGTCATCAAGCAAGTACAGAAGGCCTGCTACCTTGGCATCTGGCTCGAAACGGGGACGAAATTCTTATGGAGGGAGCATTACAAAATTAAAGCTAGAAAGGCGACCACAGTTGCCAATGTTATCCTGGGACTGGAACCCTTTGTTGGACACTTACCTGCGTGGGATGCCAGAACTCTATACATGGCTCGAGTGGATCCGTATCTCACGTCTGGATGCGATGTTTGTCTAGACATTGACCTCAAGAGTCTCAAGCTGCTGGAGCGGGTGCAACTTCGGTTTCTGAGACGCATGCTCGGTGTTGGATCCCGAAGCCTACGGGCAGTTCTCTTTTCCGAAACTGGAATATGGCCAATAAAATACCGCAGAGTTTACCTTGCACTGAAAAATCTCTGTTATCTGCTTGAACTAGACCACACACGGCCAGTGTGGAATGCACTGCAACAATCCCTTTCTTTGGCTCGTGAAGGCAGAATCTCATGGATAAATGACCTCCGCATCGTCTTGTCGCGTCTTTATATCCCTGTGGACTTGGATATATCTCCTGATATCAATGTTGCGATCGTCGAACTCGCCATGAAGGCTGTCAAAAAATCCATGGAAGCGTGGATAGACGATGAAATAGAATCTTCATCGCGAGTGCGCGATCTCCTCGTTGGATGACTCGAAAAGGACAAGGAGACTGGGAAGTTGGTTTAAAAAGTCGTTGGACTTCCGCCATTACCTCAGGGTAAGGCAACCTGAGCACCGCAAAGCTCTGACAAAGATGATCTTATCAAGCCACAGCCTTGCTGTTGAACGCCGCCGCTGGAAGGAACGTGGCGAGAACATCGTGCCCCGCCAGTGGAGACTCTGCAGGTTCTGTTACATTTACGTGGAAGACCCAGCACATGCGATGTTCAGATGCGAACACGCAGAGCTCGTACCAATTCGTCAAGTATTTCTCGACAAATTGAACATCGAACTCCCTGGTTTCCCCCAACAATTCTCCGACCCACTGCAACTCTTCCGTGGGCTCCTCCCGAAAAGAGAAATCACACCGTTACTCGTGAAATTGGCGTATGATGTTCTCAAAATATTCGACTCCGTACCAATCCTCCTGGTTTCTGAACCAGTACCAGCAATTTGAACCCCTCAAATCTGGCCCCATTACGAATTGATTCATCGATGTGTTGGCTGGCTGTGGACCTTCTTCGGAAGTTGAACACGCTAATCTCGTCGACTGTGGACCTTCCTCGGAAGTTGAACACGTTGACTTGTGGTTCGTGCATGCCTTCTGCAAAGGGAAGACATATGACAGCTTCTTGTGTACTGGTGGACACCGGGGATTTTTACCTGGGAGGAGTAGACTCCTCCCGCACACCAGCTCTTCAACTGGTGGTCGGGTCCTAAGGGTTTTAACCGGTGGTCCTGCCTACTCGAGGCCGGCCAGTCCACAGTTGCCTATCGTCCTGTGTGCTCGATCCCCTGGAATGATTGTGTGCTCCATTGGCATCTTGTGGTATTTGATGTATGGCTAACCACCCGTACACTACTACATGTTTGTCTTCGGTAGACTCGTTGTTCATGCTGTGGACCACACGAGTATAATAAACCCCCCCCACTCGGCGGTATCAAGGATGTCAATCGGATTAGGAAGGAAGGAAGGAAGGATGTATTACTGCCGAGGTCCCAATCAGGTGTATCTCATCCATCGAGTCATCCACGGCACAGATCGAAATAAACATCTGCACCAGTCTCAACATCCGCCGGCTCCGAGTCGGTCTGGCCCTTTCGGCCATCGCCAATGCGTATCCCCCCGTTTTCGAGGTACTCTGCCTCACCCACTACACTGACCACCAGGTCATCCGGCCCGAAATCATGCCCGCCGTGAACGCAGAGTTAATAAAATGACAGCGCTCCCGCAATTACGGTAGCGCCTCGAGTTCGAACCGGACGACGGATATCATGCCGTATTTCGCAGAGATTTATGGGGGTTGGCACTGCCGACGCCCCATGCGGCCAGGCGGTTGGTCGTGGAGCGGTATCCGTTGTCAGGTGAGAGGGGCAGTGAGTGGTCATATCGCCCGAAGTCTGACAGGTTTAAAGTCCGAACATGAAGGAGTGATTTAAACCCGCTCTGGGCTATATTTATTATGTTCCTGCGCAACACTCTTAGGTGAGACGATGTCATGATTAGAACGTACAGCTCATCGTTTATCTCACAGCCCCCCATTTCTGAGGACCATGAGCATTGGCTCGCATTCCCGCTCGGAATCCTCCGTACCTCCGCGAATGAACCAGTTCTTCCGATGCTGGATTCACGTACAGAGTTTCCCCCCGCAGATTTGCAGGCACCACAACTTTTTTCTCGTCCTCTGCGCTTGCAGATGAGGTGGAATTCATGCAATTCTTGCGAGACGTCGACGATCTGCTGGAAAATCGCATCAACAGTCCCGGCAAGGAGACATCAGCCAATTTGACGAAGTTTGTTTTGCTGGGTGGATCGCAAGCGTTGGATTGCTTTCCCCCATTCCACAAGCGTAGAAGGGCCGTGGGAACAAATTCAAACTCCGCAGATTATGTAACAACCCTACCCTAGCAAAGGCCGAGAACTTTTGGTGTCGATTTAATGCAATTTATTTACTCCTACTCACCTTTGTCAGAAACAAAGGAAAATCGACTCTGAAAGCCACCAAATCCTTTTTATGCACGTGAAATAATTACAGGGCCAGCCCGGATGAGCTGCAGCTCAAGTAGCATGCAGATAAACGAATAAAAAGGAGGGATGATCTATTTCAAACTCCGCCAAGAGATGCCGAGCTGCGGCCGGACTTGATGATCCCGGACTGTTTTCCCGGACTTTCCAACTCCAAATGTTCTGACACCTTGATTGGGTGATTTGATCGCAGCAGCATATTTTGGAGCTCCGCCAGATCAAAATCTTCGTTTGGTCGTGTGGCGAGTGAGAGACGGACAGTCAACACGGGCAAGCAACGCTCTCTTCTCCCTCCCCGCCATGTCTGCTTCCACACGCGTTAACACTGGTCCAAATGCAACTTCAAAGATCCCACTTATCATTGTCCCGACCCTCCGAGTCCGAGTCAGTGCAATCGCGAGCTTAGATTGAAGTGCGCCAAGAGCGGGATCAACGCTGGCAACAACTACCTACATGTACGTCGAAACCCGCCTAGCTCATTATGAGTACCAGCCGGCCACAAAACTGATATCTACTGCTAGTGCGATGCTCCTGTACATAAGAAGGAATACTGGCGCTTCTTCCGCCCTGACCAGGCGCCCAATTCGACTGCCCATTCCCATCCATCCATCTGCTTCCGCGCCAGTTCGACCCCGCCCGCGAAAACTCTGCACCCATCCTCGCTGCAACTCGCGAGCGAACAGGCTGTGCGATTACCAGAAATGTCGCACCCACTGCGTGGCATCTGGCGACTGTCTCTGCCCCAGTCACGGCCAGTTTGAAGAGTCCACAAGCACACAAGAGCAGAGGCTCCGTACAGAGCACCCAGACTGGTTCATCTCGCCGACACCATCCCCCACACTGCCCTCAGTTCCATCTTCGCGTCTACCCGCTTCCCTCCCTCGAGTCGTCCCCAGTTTTTCCTACATACCTTCTCCCGCCGCGTCCCAAGCCGTGGCCGTTTTAATTATCATCCTTCTGTTCTACCTTGAATTGGACTGTATAGACTTATTAGTAGCACTGTAGTGACCTCCGACACACCATGTATTTAAAGTAGTCTTCAATAGATGATTTTCTGTGCACCTAAAATGGGACTATCGTGTCGTTTCGCGTCTGGTCACAGTGTGACACCCGCTTTTGGCGCGTTCCTCTATCTTCCACTCTCTGGCAGCTTACTCGCCTAGGTGGGATTTCGCTCAGAAATTTCCAAGGGCGGTTCCGACTGGACACGACGATTCCCATTGTCCCAAGAGAAGATTCGGCTTCTGGTGGCAACTTTGTCTTCCGGGCGTTCTCCGACCCTACACCTCGTCCTCCACCCCTCGGATCCTTTGAACACGACTTGAAGTCCTCGAAATACACTTTGAAATGGGCCCGTGGCGTGAATTTTCAGTGTTGTAGTTAAGATCTTAAGGGCTTAGTCTTAATAAGGGCTTAACCCATACAGAATTTGAGCTCTGGCTGTGAAAATTTGCTTCCTTTACAGTCCTTCGCTGAGTTTACGTAGGCTCTCCCTCACGTTGGGAGTGCCCGGGGTCTCGGTGAGAAGATTAGTTGTTCTTTCGACGCTGGGCATGCCGTTTATCGATGTACATACTGGTCAAGTGGCTAATCAGCGTCGGAAACATCTGATTTTTCTCTTGTTTTCCGTACAAAATTTGTGTATCTACGAATCGAAGCCTTTAATCTTGTGCTGACATCTATTGCGCCCCTGACATCTATATATTGCGCCAGAGGCTACCATCGTGCCGCTTTATTATGCACCTTTCACTTGCAGGCACGGTAGTAACGTAACTCACGGACTCGGACCTAACACAGGGTCGGAAAACTGAATGGCAACTCTAAACGGAAATCGGAAATCTGCAACCAGAATACGCCAACGTTAGACTCCAGAACTTTTGAAATTCTGACCCCCAAATGCCAGACAAGGGTCGCATAGATGCGGAAACAACGTAGCCGTCAGAAACATACCGCAACTGCTTTGGCGGCTGCGTCAAAATGGACCCGCCACCGAAGGGCCGACCCGACAGCCGACTTTGTAAGGCCTAATTGTAGAAAGTGGGGGACACGGACTCAGAAGGGACCGAAGCTGGCATTCATACCCGAGCTGGAACGATCCTGAAATACGACATGTCGGGAGTTGAAAACCTCCGAATCGTCACGCATGTCTGATTTATCGGCAGGTTGAGCACCATAACAGTGGACCCGATTGAAGGTTTTTTAAAGCTGGCTCGATCAGGTGTATGTTGCGTTGTATCGGTTCGCAGTTCGATCGGCTTCTGATCGACGGAGGGGGGTTACGAATGAAGAACACGAGCGGAATGGAAGCTGGCACGCAATTCAAGCGCCATAGATTGCGGCGGCACAGGAGGTTTGGAGTGCACCTTCTCCATTGGCGGTGTCGAACCTTTACGGTCATCGTGGCTTTCAAGGACCAAATCTGTCACAGTTGGACTTTGTCGCGGAAGGATCATGACGGCTCGAGATCGGGACCTTTTCAGAAACTGAAGGAAAGTCAGGCCACAGACACAACCCTGAAGTTCTACTGATATACGTACCCCACAAGTTCGTGCAAGCGCCCGAAATACGACTGAAAAAACTAACTGAGTGACGATGACTGTTCAATGTATCCGATGAGTTCGGGTTCCAAGGACGACTTTCCGCGACAGCTCAAGAATCAAGAACACGATTTTGATATGCTATAAACAGCAGGGGTAAAGGTATTTGCACACGCAAATGCGAGCGGCCCTGGTGTTCCGTATTGTAGCGCATCTGCAGCCTGCAGTATCGCGAGAAACGTCAATTGCAAGGCAGAAAACGCAAGTCCGTGGCAGGGTGTAAACCGACAAAATGGCGGTGGTGGGTCTTCTCAGTGTCACCAGATGTCGAGGAATGGTTTGTTAATTGATCCGTTCATTATCGAATGCAAGGCAGAACCGCGAGTAATATACATCATGGCGTGGTGGAAATGAAGTTGGTGATTGGGTGGGTTGTGAATACAACCAGCGTAGACCATCGATCTCATTTTGTAAAATTAATCAGCGAGATTAGACTTGTTGAAAGCGCATGAGAATGAGAAGAATCGTTAAAATCAGTGGATTACCACACTTGCGAGACTTCGGCCGCGCAGACTAATTAAGGTTAGACGTTCCAAATACTCTTTCAGATTGACAAATCGTCTGAACGAATGAGCTCAGTGAATGCTCCGGACTGTCGGTTACTTTTTGGGCGATCGTCGAAGTACGGAAGCAGAGTTATAATTATTTGCCCGCAATACAAATCGCCAAGCGCGCGAGTTCGCCGTCCCGCGCTGGGGCCAGCAGTTGTCCCATTTGGAGATGGAAGAGATCAGTGGCAGATAGCCGAATATGGAGCGAATTTTATTCCTGGTGTACACCTCACACACGACTCTGATCGATAGACGGCTGTTAAAATTGCGCCCGATTCGTGAATATGTCCGCAACATTTATGGGTATTGGACAAATGGGTCCAGGGGTGGCGCATGAATGATCCGCGACGCAGATGGTAATATTCCGCAAGATCGCTGACAAATGCGGAAATAGCCTCGTTTTATATTTCGTCAACAGTCCTTGCTCTTGTAATGCATCACAAAGGACCTAGAGACAGTCGTCAAACCGCAGTCGCGGTATTTAAATCCGGGTCTTCTCACCGCAATAGCCGCCGTGAAATCAGGGTGGGCGGCAATTTAAGCGGAAGTGCCTGGAGGGAATGGGTGAGCGCGCAGTCCGCAGGGTCCGTTAACCGCGCCAGTGCTTTGGGTGTGCATCAAGTTCCAAGGATATCACATCACAATGCGTGAAGAGGGTAACGACAGACAGCAGAATGTATTGAGCCCTCATCTTTTGACAGGAGTGACACACTAGGATAGCACACAGTCAAGAAAACATGGCTTGTGGACGGACATGTCAAGCGCTGTGAGGAAGACCAAAGGAACTAAAGGAAGCTCGCCATGATAGAGGCAGGCCGGCCGCGATCATAATCACGAGAGAATCGGACTATTCATCCTTTTCTCCAACAGGCAACGAGAAGAGGAACCCGTGAGCTGTATCCAAACAATGGACGGCCAATAATATTGGAACTTCTATCAACACGGGGCCACCCGCAAATTACTCGTCTCTTGAGATAGCAGAGCCGCTTCTATTGGACACGGAGGAGAGAGTGCGCGTTTCACGTGCGGGGGGCGGTAGACCACCAGCGGAGAGACACAAACGAGGAGTTCCTGAGAATGAATCGGCCGCTCGGTCGGGCGGGAATCGCACAACTCGGAGCCAACCCACGAAGCCGCCATTGGCGGGCGGTTGCCGGTGGCGACGGCGGGACAAGTGAAAATAGATGGCGCGTGCACGTTTGAAGGACCAAGTTCCGGGTCAGCTAGAGGATCGGGATGTTTAGCGTGGTGCTGAGAGAGCCGGGAGTGAGTGGAATTGGACGTGAGTGGAAACGGGAAAGCAATCGTACCGCATAGGCTAAGGATCGAGTCCCATAGGCGTGGCTCTGGATGGCATTGCATGCGGGGATCGGGGGAGAGGCGTCAATTTTTATCTTCCCTGTATTTTCGTCCTCCTCCTGATTGCAGCCGCCGCTCGCGGCATCTTCGTCATCGTCTTCAACAAAGTCATCCCCGTAATCATATCCATCAGCTGGTCCACAAGCTTGCGAGGAGGCGCTCGGCGTAAAGAGTGTCCGATATCACGCCGACGAAAGATGAAAGAGATAAAGTCGAGCGTCCTTCTGCCACTCGGGGGTGCGCGCCCCGTCGCCCTGAGTCTTGCTCGCCCGAATCTTCATTGTCCGCTCGCCCTTCATGTTGCAATTCGAGAAAAGCAGACTGTGATATACTCCGCCAGAAGGAACTGGCGGGCGCTGGAATGGGGGACAACTGAGGATCGCCTGAAGATGGAAGATATGTACCGGCGCCGCGAGGAGCATGTAGCCGGGGAAAAGTGCGCAGATCCACATATCTTCAGTATTTTCTTGAATGTGATTCCTTCTTAGCACCAGAGCGGTGGTGGTGTTGTCGTGACAGAGAGGTAGTCCAGGGGTATGCCATGCGAGCGGGGAAGTCGTAGGTATATATGAAACGCCATGAAACTCGGCTGTTGTGACAGTGGGAAAAGGACGGTGACATTGCGGTCGTCTGGAATCCAGCCAGCGTCCGAGATACATATGTATGTGCCGTCGAGTTTGGGGTTGGGGCAAAGCTGGTCTTGCGAAGGTCCAAGGCAGTAGCCGGTCGAAGGTGGGGTGACATTATGGCGGTGGGGCCCTGGTTAACGCGAGGCCATAGTCTGCTGCGAGAGGGCGGAGACGGCGGAGGTACTTCAAAGGAGAGGCTTGGGTGTACGCCGCATTCGCGCTTTTGTGAAGACACTGCAAGCCACTTGCGTGAGTAGATGTGGAGTTTGGGTATTGGAGATGCTTACTGACAGCATCGTCCGTTTCTACGTCGAGAGTACAGCAGCGATGTTTCTCGATCGAGACACTCGGAGGTCCTACGCTGAGAATCGCAATGTAGTTAAGGTGCGACATCTTGACAGAGGGCGTCCCGCCAAGGAGGACATCGAGTCCGACGAGGTTGCGGTCGTCCGGAAGCCAGCCGGCATCCAAAATGCATATGTGCCGTCGAGTCTCGGGCAAGGTAGTCTTGCGAAGGTCGGTTCGAGGCCGGGTAGCGGAGCAAAGCTGGGGCGACGTCGTCGGCGGTGGGCCCCAGTTGGCGCGAGGGCGTAGTGGGTTCAGAGAAGGCGGAGAGTGGCGATGGTACTTCAAAGGAGACTCTTGAGTGATCACTGCATTCGCACTTTTGTGAAGACACTGCAAGTCATTGCGTGAGTAGATGTGGAGTTCGGGGAATGGAAATGCTTACTGAGCGTCCGTCTCTACGTCGAGGGTACGGAACAGTGACATTTCTCGGTCGAGAGACTCGGAGGTCCTACGCTGAGAATGAACGTGGAGTCAAGGTGCGACATCCTCAGAAAAGGGCGTACCGCCACGTCCATGAAGGCTGCCCGGCCATGACCACACCTCCACCAGCAGACGGAGAAGAGAGTGGAGAGTCACCATCGTTTATGCGAGGGGGGGCTGTGCAAGCATTAAAATTGGAGTCAGATCTGGACACGGCGGCGGCTGATTCGAGAGAAGGTGAGGACGATGTGAGGATGGAGTGCCGATAGATGGAGCCCATGGGAAAGGTAGTGCCGAGCAGGATGTGGGTCTGGATTTTTTGGACCTGGATGGGGCAGCTCGAGACGCTGTACATCATAATCAAATCGAGCGGCGACCTTCTCTTTTAATTGGATTGAATTATACGTCTACGGGTTAAGGAGGGGCCGGATCACCTCCCGGTGGAAGTTCGTCGAGACGCGGACGGGAGCGACATATGAAGACGCGGGCTTCACAGGGAACATTTGCGGCGTGTCAATATTGTGCGCGGCCGAGGCACGAATTTCTTTCTGTCCAGCGATTCCACCTCGTCTGCTTCAGGCGATAGAAGCGGGGTTGCGAGTTTTGTGTCCAAGTCGGGGGTCCAGGTCGGGTGCGGGTGATCGAGGGGGGGCGCAACTCCGCAGTCGTCACAGCAGTCGAAACGGCGGAACCAACGGATGTCGAAGCCAAGGTAGCAGGAGGAGACGAGGACGATGTCAAGGCGGAGTAACCTCGACGTTCGCCGTGCACACGGAGTGATCCCGACGGGCGGCACCGAGCGGTGAGCACTGCTGAGGACGATGACACCGCTTGTTTCCAGATTCTTGGATCTGGAGCGGGTTGCAGGTCGAAAGGTGGGGAACCCGAGGCAACAGATTGACCTTGGACGGGAGAAGATCAAGACTATACCAGGGCGACGTAACCTCTGGGTTCACGGAACACGCACGGAGGGCGGCACTGCGCACTGCCGAGGGGGAGGATGCCTTTTGGATTTGGACTTTCCGGGGTTTGAGGCGGGCGGGTACTGGTTGCGCGGGCGACTGGTATACAGCAGGTGCGGGAGTGGCTGCAAGCAGTGCGTTATCCGCTTTAAAGAACGGCGGTGGGGTGAACTTTGCGCACTCTTTTTTTCGGTGGCCCCGTCGTAGTTTTAGCAGCAGTGGAAGAGCCAGAGCCGGATGATGAGGCGGACGGTGCGGGCGCGGAATAGCCAACAGCGACCAGGAAGTGAGCGACGCGTTTCGGAGTGAGGAGGGTGCTTGGCGCGGAGCCATTTGTCTTCAAGGTTTCCTCTTTTCAAGCGTCTTTTTGAGGGAGTTTCCTCCGCTTTTGTCAGGGAAACAGGTAAGGATTAATGTCAGATATGAGGAAAGGAGGCGGGAAAGACAGCGACGGCGCGGGAGCCCTGATCTGGCATACCCATCAACTCGCGTGGCTGTGCTGCTTATATAATTTCCATTTTGGGTGGGGCTCTGGCGCGTCGTGTTTCTTCAATCCACGGCTAATCCGGGCTCCGCCAGTCTAATGATTAAGGGGATTACTCTTCATTCCTCACACACTACCTCCCATATTTTTGCATTATTTTCGCAAAGTGCCCTCGGCTTGGAGAGCGTTAGAGTTTCTCGGGGCGGCGGTAACCTCAAACACAATTTCAAGAGCCTTTCTATTCCATTCCCAGCACGATACGAGGTCAGATTATGGTGGCAAGCAAGATCAGGTATAAACTGGGTATATAATGTATGTATACATGCAGAATAACAAGATTATGTGTCAGAATGAAGCCGTGCTCTCTTACCGGATCCCTCGCCTTGCGGATTCTGGTTCTCTTTGTCCTGCGGTTGCCGGGAAGGCTGTTGTAACTCATCACCTCGCCTTTTGGTTCCCTGGGATTGGGTTGGAAGCTGGAGTGGCTGGGATGTCGGGTGGAATGTGGGCGCTGGTGAGACAAGTAAATCTGGCCATTCTCTGGTCTTCTCAGCAGGGATCCCTAGTGCAAGTTCCTCTGCTTGACTGATCTGGATCGTGCAGCGAAGTCCGGTGGTATGAACTGTCTCCATGAAGGGTGCCTTTCAGCAAAATGCTTGGGAAAGTTGTACTTCCAATGTGTCTCGTTACAATTGAGCGGACACAGTATGGGCACATTTGTACACGGGCGTGATACTCGGAATGTGGAAGCGGCGGCAATCTGGAAGGCACAGGCATGCGAGCAGTCGGAGTCAGCCTTACCGCTCTTGATGCGGATCTGGCATGGCCCAGTTGCGGATGCGCTACTACATGTACCGCAGGGATAATTTCCGAAAACCTAAACAAATAAATGGATGGCAGAATAAATCTTGCTTGGCGGACTTACAGAAACTTTACTTAATTAACTTCAGGATCGCTGACCCCACGAAGCGCCTTGAGAATGTGCTGGCCTGTGTGATACTGTCGATCGGTATCCTTCACGGGTTTCTTATAAATTCTGCAGCAATTGCGGTCGGCGTCTGAGCAATGACGGTATTAGCTATGGACGATGAATATATTACTCCGGGAAAATCTGAAGAAATGATCAGTGGTCGCCGCAGTGGTTTTTAATGGCACACACCATTCAAAGCCGCCGCTTGATAGGCGGAAAATCCCTGAGAAACACCTGTGAAATTAGAGAATTTGTTATGTAGGGTGACGTCGGAAAACAACCGAGTCCAGAGACGATTCCAAGTGGCCAGGAGATGCTGACTTGAAAAGACCCATGTTTTGTCCTGCGTGGAAGTAAAAGCAGGCCAGTGGATGCCATCGGTGGGGGTCTCCCGTGCATTCTCGTGCATGGGGTCAATCAGTCGGCTTGATACCGCGAACCGCAGGTTCTTTAGGTGAGAAACACTTCCCGGAGCTGACGTGGCCTTCTTGTTCAATGACAGCGACACAAACTCCCCCGTCCATGCCCATTTAGCTGCATCCCCGGATATAGGAACAAGGGAAAGATCTGACCGGAGACTGTGTACGGCGAGGATGGAAGAGCGAGTTCCGTAAGTGGTATGGCAGAAATGGAAGGGACTTCGGGTTGGGTGGACCTCGTTTGATTAACGTACATTTGGCCATTGCCATACCGAGGCCTAGGTGAGTTTCGTTGTAGCAAATCACCGTATCCCCAACTGAAAATGGATTGACGTCGTGACTTCGCCAGTACCTGTCTCTTCTCGGGTCCAGGTCTTTTGACACGCACATACGCATTTATTACAGGAGTGGATACACAATATTGTAAAGTGAAATATACAGCGAAATGTCACCAGCGGCAGGCAGCGTGAAATCAGCGGCGGGGCGGGGCGCGTTCGCATTCATTTGCATGGTTCGGCGGGCGGGTGTTCGCATGGCGTGCGTGAGGGCAGGTGCGCAGGCGTTTGCATCGCGCAGGGGTGGTCGCGAAGGTCACGGCGGGACAGGGCGAACCAGCGCAGGGGGGCGGGTACGAAACCAGCGGCGGGGCGGCGTTCGTTTGCACCGTGCGGGCGCGTTCACACGAGGACGCTTTTGGGTGGTGGGCGGCGGGCAGAGACTGGGCAGGGGAAGGGCAGCGCATTGGATAATGGCCGCCGCGGCCTGCATAATTGGGGCGGCACTGGCAGCGGTACAAATACATACCGCGCGGGTGCAGGCAGAGCACGGTGGGGCACTGGCGGCGTATCGAGGACGAGTCGCAGCGGGGCTGCGCAGGGGCGCGCACTTCGTGCGGGAATGTTGGGGGCGGCCGTGAAAGCAGCGGGACCGTCCGCATCGCACTGGCGCTGCGCAGGGCGTAGCACAGGGTTTGCGCGTTGGTGTTTGCATCGCGCAGGGCGGCCGCGAAGGTCACGGCGGGACAGGGCGAACCAGCGCAGGGGGGCGGGTACGAAACCAGCGGCGGGGCGGCGTTCGTTTGCACCGTGCAGGCGCGTTCACACGAGGACGCTTTTGGGCGGTGGGCGACGGGAAGAGACTGGGCAGGGGCAGGGCAGCGCATTGGATAATGGCCGCCGCGGCCTGCATAATTGGGGGCGGCACTGGCGGCGGTACAAATACATACCGCGCGGGTGCAGGCAGAGCACGGTGGGGCACTGGCGGCATATCGAGAATGAGCCG
>JARJLF010001678.1:0-66474 GCA_029378395.1 Mycena leptocephala | reverse complement strand
TGGCAGAGACATGAATTATCCAATACTCACATGTCTGGGAATCAAGTGTAGTCGAAAGTGCTCGTGGAGAAAATAACTCGCTCTCACCCGCTGTGCGAACTACAATCATTTCTGGGAGCGTCGGTGGTTCGAATCCACCCGAGGACATTCAGTAATCATTTTTTCGCACGAGGCCTACTGGGGCTGTCCATAAGGGATTCTATCCACACGCAGTTTTGTCTCCCATGGCAGACAGGCGAAGACAGGGAGGAGAATAAAGCCATATGAAAAACATTGACTGCGTGTGTTGCTTATCAGTGCGAAGGTATGCGATGCTGACGAGGAGTCGCCGATGGCCCATCACCGGGAGAACTGGTGCACGGATTAAACCGGAAATCCCTGGCATAGTAGAGTCCCAGTACATGTGAAGATTGTCCGCAAGTGAGATTTAACCGGACACCTGGAAAGCCTCTCCATTACACCAGAACGTCCTCGTGGAGCATGGAGCTCACTCCTGCATGATATGACTGTCGCATCATGTAGATTTACTGGGAGCGCCGGTGGTTCGAATCCGCCCGAAGACATTGGTGGTTGAGACTCTATTTGTGCAGTAACCTGGCCTGCATTCTCAATATATATGGGGGACAAATCGCTGAATTACGAACCCACCATTCAAATGTGAGTGTGTCTGCGCCCACAGCACCATAATACTCTGACTGCATACCGTCCTATAGACCCAGTGAAATGAGGTGATAAGTCCGCGCTGAGCAGGGTGACAAGTTCGTAGAGCTCCAGTGGCGCGCACGGACAGAGCGGTGGTTCGACTCCACTCGAGGGCATGGGCGAGTAAGGTTCGACTGTTTTTTTTTCAGTGCCACATTAAACCACACCAGTGGCACTATCAGCAGTGCATCCAGGCCCTCAGGTAAAACCGGGACAGTCGAGCCAAGGAAGCGAAGGCAGCAGAAAGCAGCTACACGTGAAAAGTACGATATGGTGGATGTGTTTGTGCTTTCGTCATGGCCAATTCCGAGCCATATTTGAGGGATATACAGGTCCTTGTACTACAGATCTCTCGGCTTTGCCCATGCACAAGGGAGTTTCAAAGATCCGGTCTGTACTGTACCTACAGCATATGGTTTGTGTCTTGTGGCCGCCCCCATATTGTCACATTTCTATTGCAGGAAACCAGATTCCTGGTCTTACTGGGATCTCATGTCAGGAATCAAGTGCTCGTGGAGCACGGAACTCACTCTACGTAATGGTTCCAGCTATCCGAGCTTTACTGGAGATGGAGTGATTCGAATCCACCTGAGGACATAAGTACTCGAATATTTCGTTTTTTCTTTCCGGAGAAGGTTCCTCGCTTCCTTTTCGATCTGTGCAGCAACTGATATTTCTGACCTATAAAATACCTCATGGATTCAGTCCTTGTGGAGCATGGTAGCTCGCTCCTGCACCGGGGGCCGATACCATACACTTGATGAGAGAAGAGGTGGTTCGAATCTACCCGAGGACATTGTCGAGACGAAGGCAGAGTTTCTTTTTTTTGGGCCCGGAGTGTCTGCTCCACCCTTCTTCCCAGTCGCAACTCATGATCAAAGGGATGTTCCGCACCCAGGTTGTTGACTCACTGCGTTCAAAGAGGTCCTAGACTGAGACCTACACGAACCTACACTCAGTTTGGCAAGGTGTGTGTAGGTCTGGCAAGCTGAGTGTAGGCGGCTACACAGGCTCCTAGACACACCTATACACACCTAGACTCAGCTACACAGAGCCTGTGTAGCCGTCTACGCTTACCTTGCCAGACCTACACACACCTTGCCAAACTGGGTCTAGGAGCCCCTTGAACACAGTGACTGGGCATTTTTCAAACTAAGCGGGGGAATCGCATTCACATTTGCCTCATCGTTACCGACTTGTTGAATCAGTTGAGCTATTACGTCCGTTGTCGGATCTAAAGTCCTTGTGCGGTACACACTAACACCCATCTCGTACACTGGTAGCTACAAATGGAAGACGACGGTCGACCCTGGGACATTATTTACAACAATCCTTTTTTTGGGGGCCCTCGTTCATGAATTCTTCCTTCACCACTGAGCCAGTGACTCGAGTTATGATCGGATTTTGCAACTCGTACTGTCTTCGGGTTTTCAACATCTTATGGTGGGTCCTCAGACTTGTTGTGAAGGGCAAGAACTCCCTGACCTGTGACGGATCTCGCCCCAGAAATCAAGCCCTTCTGGAGCATCGTAGTTCGCTCCTAAACAATGAGCGGAACATATGGGATGTCACATGTGGGAGAGCCGGTGGTTTGAATCCACCCGAGGACATGATGCCCAGTGGTGGGACTTTTTTTTCGTCGAGATTCGATTTGTGCAGTACTTCCAGGCCCGCGTCGATATCCGCGAGTTTCGCGATGTATATGGGAGACAAAGCGTAGAAAAACGAACCTACGATTCAAACTCGCGAACAGGCCCCTGCCCGCATTGCCCGAACAATGCTTCGAACGCTCACACCCCCAGAGGCGGTGAAATGAGAGGATATGTCCTCGTTGAGCAGCCTAACAATGTTCGTAGAGCTCACGTAAAGCGGTGTCTTGGTTTGACTCCTCGAGGACATTCATTGGTCCAGGTCTAATTTTTTTGGTTCGTGCCTCGCCGGTTGGAGTCTCCAGTCGCAACAGACGAGCGTGATCGCATTAGGCCTTGCCGGAAGACCCCAGATGGGATATGAACAAGTGCTGTTCCAAGCGCCTGGCGGCCGGCGAAGCGAGTGCATACGCGTAGAGCGGGATTTTCACGCGCACCTATCAAGCCTCTGCGTTACACAAGAAATTTCTTTGCCATTTTTCCTTCGCTGTGGCAAATCTATCTACTCTGTTTAGCCAAAGCCTCCACCAGCCCTGTAGCCGTCGTAACAATAACGCCCAGTTTCGAAGTCAAACATTGAACATCATATGTCCGAATTTTCCATCGTCAATTCCTGCCCTTTGAATTGCAGTATCGCTGCAGGGATTGCTGTTCTCGAAACCACTGCTGTCTTGGAAACTGGATTCATCCATAACTGGCGGGAAATATCTGGGGTCCATTCGAATATTTTGGTTCCCCTCTTTCATGTGCAGCCTTTGAGAAATCATCTCTACGGAGAATGATTTCCGAGTTGCGCGTTCGTGCGCGGAAATTGAAACGGGGTCACAAAGTAACAAGGTCTGATTGATGGGTCTGTCTCCGTCTCAGTGAATGAACTCATATCGAAACATACCTAGTCGCCTGGTATGTACAAATAGATCTCACTGAAGCAGATTCAGAGCTGGCTATTACTAACACTGAACCTTGGCGCATGGTCCCACTCGGATGATTCTCAGCTATCTATCACCCGGGAAGCGTTCCCAATACCCGCCAAATGCGCGTCTGATTCCCGTGACTCTGTGTTTGTAATTTTTTCTCTCATTACCTAGGCAATGGGTGCTAGTGTGTGCTTCGTCGTGATCAAACTTGTACCGACCACAGTTGTCGGTTTCTATCGGGGGTCCTCAAATTTGTTGCGAAGGGTAAAAACTCCCTGACCTATGACGCATCTCGCCCCATGAATCAAGTCCTTGTGGAGCATGGTAGCCCGCTCCTACACAATCAGCTGGGAACATATTGCCATGTGGGAGAGCCGGTGGTTCGAATCCACCCGAGGACATAATGGAATGGACCAACGATTTTGTTTTTTTCTTGCCTCCTGTCCCACGTTCTTGTTCGAGCACCCAAGGTTCCATGCTCATTTCGTGGACTTGATCTAAGCTCAGATACGATAGTATAATACGGCACATGAAATTCAAATTTAAACGACTCTATAGTAATGGTACCACCCCTATTTTTCTTGTTTTCTGTCTGTTTGTGAAGATAAGAAATGGTTACGAGAAGTCAAGATGAAAGGGCGACTGTCAGAAACAAAAAGAAAAGCGTTGATGGTGAAAATATCCTCCCGTGGCACCTCATCCGGTGACTTAAACATCCGAGCCGTTGCTGCCGGGGTCAGTGCGCCACTGTCCACAGAGATCGGTTTCGTATCCTCCCTGTTGCCAACACGGCTAGGAAAGCTGAATTAATTATAGTGAAACGCACCTGTTTCCCGTTTTCCCCGCCGGTGTTGCATTGATCAACAGGTTCACGGAGAAGCCGGTTGCAGTTTCCGTCGATGACGAAGTTGCAACTTGGTATTCCAGTTAATGAGCTGGTCTGGCCATGTAACGTAGGACATACCCATTGATGGCTTCACCGCTGACAAGAACAGTGAATGTCCCGTAGTCGTACCGGGCCTGGTGTCGGGAGTATTAGATGATATCTAATGAAGTGGGACCGGAGACCTACCCAGACAGTTTGGCCGTTTGTCACTTGAGTGCCTATGACCCGGCTACAGAGAGCATTAGCTCGAATAAACAGTGGGGACTGAATAGGTACACACCCACACCAGTCGTCGATTACAGATATAATCGGGGCGCGGTCCGCCTAATAAGTGTCAGGCCAAGTGGTCCAGAGAGAACGGCCTCTTACCGCCGTGCCGAAACCGTAGCAAGTGACGACCTCTGAGCCGGTACCCGCGACCACGGACCCAGCAGTCTCGTTGTTGTAGGCTAGACGGACAATTGAGTTTGTGAATGTAATCGGACATCGGTTTACTCACTGATGCCGTCCTCATAGCTCAACCACTATGAGGAGTCGGTGAGTGCCCAATAATTACGCTGGTCGATAACACATACTGTGAGTGGAGTTCTGCCGGTGATGTCGCCTTCGATACGGGCTACAACAGCTGCATAGGCAGGAGCTGCGATGGCAATGGCAAGAAGGACAGAGATGGAGAACTGCATGATATGAGCGGGAATGAGGTGGTGTAGACGAAGCTTTCAGTGCGATACTGCTTGATATGGCCTAGTCTCTCATAGACAGACGCTACAACAAATTGGTGCTCATACCTCGCATGTTGTAGTCTGTTGATAACCTCGATCGAGTGATCGCTGGCCTGCTTATTACAAATCACAAAAACAATTCGGATGCTGGTATGCGTTCCAGAATACATTTTTCACAAATGTGAAGTCCCAGCAGCATTTACTGGGCTAAATTGAGCAACTTCTCCCCCTAACTCGCGACGGCAGAGTTGAAGAACCGTGAGTTTGAACTCTGATGGCTCAATTTATGACAAATCCTGACATAATCTGCTGTTTTGATTCCGCGAGCATGGAGGTTGAAGGAGAAAATTGGAGGAGATGGTTGGGGTCTGAAATTGATTTAAATACTCTTTCTCTCTGGAATTTTGAGTATAGGAGTCCTGGACATTCTAAATAGGCATCGCAGGAATTCAAACTCCGATGATTTGTAATAACGCGGCCACCTATACACGGTGGCGCGGTTAACTACAGACTAGATATGGCCCAAGTAGTGAAGTTTAGTGAGACTTTGGTGACTGGCTTTTATAGCATTCAGGTTAGGCGCAGTTTCTGAACGATCACATGTGCTTGTAACTGACGGATCAGAGCGCGCCCGCGCGCCCAGGTCAGCGCGCGCAAATTTGAAACGCAAATCATTTGTGTTGAAGCGTCTGTCTCTAAGGGACTAGTCTCAAGGATTGCACTCCGGCATATCATATTTAACCACTCCTGGTTCGATCTACAAAACTAGCTTCTAACGGACCAAGACCTAGAAATGTTAACATCAAGACCAGATCTTGCTCCTCACAGAACATTCCCATATACCTTCTACTCGGGATAACGTTTCAATACAAACATGCCCCTTTTGTGAGCTTTAGAAACCGCGCTGGTTGATTTATTTCGAAAAGGGAAAGCTGGCAACTTAAGCAGTGATTTTCAGGCTCCGGCCGGCATGGAAAGTGCTAGCTGAGCCGAGCCTGAGCAGCCTTCCTCCACTCCAATTCCAAGGCCGCCGCCACCAGTCTTGGAATTGGAATGCGGAGCATCGTTGCAATATATGGCTTTCCATTTGCCCACGTCTACGTCGGGGCGCCCATGAACAGGGAAAACCTGAACCGCCGCCGCCATTATTTAGATGAAACCTCCAACTGCGCCGTCCAGGAGGCGCTCAATCATTTTTGGACCTTGAGTTACCGGCGGCGCTATTTGCAGGATAATCGATGGATAGGCTCCAATATGGCTAACGGCCATGACAAGTGGCGATTTGAGACTTCACCCAGAGAAGGCCATGAGCTGTATACCGGCAATTTCCGAGATTTTATTGAAATCTGTAACGTGCACTCTGCCACGCCATCGCGGGCGCTGCAGAAGGCCACCTTTTCAACTCCCAAATGCAAACGCTTTCCGTCGTGAGCATACAAAGAGCAAGGTTGACGGGAGAATAACTCAAGAAGCAAAATGGCCGCCCACCATCCGATGCTACAGTAACCAAGTATGATGGGAGATGAATGCCAGTATGGATGGGTGGGCCGCAGTGGGATTTCAGCTCGGAGACTTCCGAGCGCCTCGCTCAGTGTCGGTTTTTCGCATGTTATAAAGCAGTTTGATATTCAGCGCGTTATTGATCCGCATCCAAGTCAGACAAGTCCAGAGCCTGCCGCCTCAGATATGCGCGAGGCGAATGCGTTTCAAGCTCTGGCCTCAAAGTTTAAACAGAATCCCCAATGTGAAGGTAGACGTGAGCGAAATGAATGGAGGTGTCGGACACAGAAAGGTAGTTAGAGCCGATAATAGACATCAACACAGTGAGGACTGAAGAATGAGCAGAGTATGAGCGCATTCGGTGAGGTGGTGAAATGCAGATATCGGTGTGGTAGGGTCGGAGGGCCGCCATGCGGAAATCCCCTTTTATTGCGTATTTACTTTCACTTTACATTCACCCCTATTTACATTACATCATCTATTTGTATCATAAACAGTGCCACATCATCCAATCTTACGCTCGTACCACGACAACCGCGGCCAGTGCAGGGCAAGCGCCCAGAGGTACCATCGGAGGACCTCGACCCCTCCTCTCGGAACGCTGCCAGTGGGCTCTTTAGCCACCAAATCTTCGACATACCTCCCTACAACCTCATTCTCTTCACGTGCCATTTTTGGACCTTTTTACTCTCTTTCTTCGCTCATTTTGCACCCTACGGCTCGGGACCAAGTCCTATATTTTATCTCCATCATTCGCTCGACCTCTATACGGACTACCGACCCATTCTAAGAACCTACGTCCCGGGATTTCCCCTCTTCCACAGTGGTGACCACCGCAGGGGGAAAGTCTCTTAGTGGGATTTTCTAGGGTATTCCGCGTGGTCTGTCGTCTCAGCTATTCATTCCTCATTCATACTTCGCCATGACGCTCCCCGCGGCCATCTCTTCGCCTCTCCATGGCGTTTCGCACGATCCACATCCACGCATCGCACCACACCCCGTGCCGCCCTGCGCATCGTCTGCGCCATCGCGTACGTGCCCCCCTTCGCATAACAACCTCGATATTTCCCCCCCGACTTCTACTCGCAAAAATACGATCCCCGCTGCCGTCCCTTCGCATTTTCACGTCACTTCGCACACTTCACACCCCCACATCGCACCGCGCTCGGTGCGGTCCAGCGCATCGTCCGCACCGTCGCGTACACGTCCCCCTTCGTATTCTAACATCGATACTTCCCCTTCGACTATTACCCCTCGCAAAAAGCGATCGCGCCGCTGCTTCGTGTGTGGTGGAACCGGCAGACATCGTTTGCACCCTCGGTTTTGCCCGCGCACCCTCGAGCTCATTGCCAACAAGCTCGCTATGTTCAACTTCGAATTTCGTCTCGTTTCGTTCAATGGTTCGCCCCTCCCCATGACTCGACATCCCGGTGGAGTTGCGGCGCATTTGCTGTCTCCTCGGGGTTCCTCTTCTCGCCCCGCTCGCATTTCGCCTCGTAGTCCTTCGAAGTCATCCTGCAGTCCTGATTTAAATCCCCCGCATGTTCCTCACGTCTTGCGCATTGGCACTCCTCGTCCCATCCCGGCTGCGATACCCATCGCGAATTTAAACCGACCACACACGTCCCATTCGCCAGTCGAAACCCCACTTCGCATTTCGAGTCCAGACCGACGCACCTTGAAATCAAATTCCCCGCACGTCGCCGCAGCTGCTCCCATTCGTCCTCGCATCATTGAGCCCAGCGTAGATTCCAATCCCCCGCACGCTACCCATGCCACTACCATTCCTCGTCGCGTTGTTGATCCCACAGTCGATCTTGATTCTTTGCATGCATCGCGCCCTAGCCTTGTCCATCCGCGCACCAGTCCCCGTTCTGATCACAGCGTTGCGTCGAGTATACTGCACTTCCCACCTGTCGAGCGCCTTCCTTCACCACCCATTTATCTTCCCGTTCGTGTTCCCCTTCCCGAGTTGACGCCAACTGCGGTTCCTACGCCCGAGAATCAATCCCCACTCATCACCTTGACCCTTTTCGATCTCCTCTTCGTCTCCCCGCCCATTCGTAACGAGCTTCGAAAGCTCATCGACGCGATTGATCGGTCGAATGTTGGCTACGATATTCCATCATCGCCAGCTCTGCGCAAGGTTTTTCATCGCATTTTGGATCAGATTACCGATTCGTTATTATCTCCTCGTTGATTCATTTATTACTCACTCATCGTTCACATTTAGTTACCTCCATTTCGTAACAGTCTTTGTCTCCTTTCACCTTCCTGCGGCCATCCTCCTCCTTCCCTTTTCTAAGCCGATGTCGGGGTCGACATCGAAATCCCCCGCACTGTGGTAGGGTCGGAGGGCCGCCATGCGGAAATCCCCTTTTATTGCGTATTTACTTTCACTTTACATTCACCCCTATTTACATTACATCATCTATTTGTATCATAAACAGTGCCACATCATCCAATCTTACGCTCGTACCACGACAACCGCGGCCAGTGCAGGGCAAGCGCCCAGAGGTACCATCGGAGGACCTCGACCCCTCCTCTCGGAACGCTGCCAGTGGGCTCTTTAGCCACCAAATCTTCGACATACCTCCCTACAACCTCATTCTCTTCACGTGCCATTTTTGGACCTTTTTACTCTCTTTCTTCGCTCATTTTGCACCCTACGGCTCGGGACCAAGTCCTATATTTTATCTCCATCATTCGCTCGACCTCTATACGGACTACCGACCCATTCTAAGAACCTACGTCCCGGGATTTCCCCTCTTCCACATCGGAACGGGAAGACCGCGTACAAATGTCCCGACAGTGTGGATTGAGAGCTCGCGTGCAGAGTGGTGTTAAGTCAATTGGAGCAGAAAATTCACCCCCCGAAATGCAAACTCTCCCAAGCGGAGAGAGAAATGTAATTACTAATCATATGCCGCTCGTCTGTACGACGGATGAGTTAGAGCCAAAAGAGATTAAGCAAGACGGATAACCGGTCGTACCCTGGAACCATGCACACCTTCCGACTCGGATCATCCAGGAGCATCTTGAACTCTGTTGTATCGATTTTGGCCAGCTCGGGTAGGCGCGAGTCGAACGCTTAAGAAAAATGCCCAGGTGCATAGTCGTTTTCAGCTCTGCATTGTTTTTGAAAACTGCGTACAGTATCAATTCGACGCTGTTGTAATGCATAAAGCGCCTACATGACGGATAATTTGAAAGTGACAAGCGATGCACGCAGTATGACATACCATTGGGACGCCTTTTCACGGAGGGTGAGGGTCGGCTCACCAATTCTGGTGGTCAAAATCAGCACCGAAAGGTGGAACGAAGCATGAGCGAACCCTGGCCCAGAACAATTTATCTCGGAACCCGACCTATTTCTACTGAAATACACATCCGATAGCTTTCCCTCCGTCCTCGGTCGATGATCGTAAGTTCACATGGGTACACCTCGGCTCCGCCAATGGGATTTCTGCCAAAGTACGAGCCTGTTGTTGAATTCGTTGATGCGCCTGCCAGTGTTTGCATAGTCTCTCCTAGACAGACGCTTCAACAACATTTAACGTAGTACCTCCGTTTGTTGAACTGTTTGCGAGCGGCTCGGCCGTTCCATTCAACTTCTCGCCAAATTCTCACACACCAAAGACGCCGACGACAAACCTGCACATTTACTGATTCAATAGGCCTCGTGGAACCGCTATGGAGTGGATTGCAGGATCCGCGAGCCGTGTGCGCGGTGCCAACGAAAGAAGCAGCAGGCACCAAGCAGGCACCCGCACGAAAGGTTTTGCAAGTGTAGTTAGATTTGTCACACTAGTTTAATGACAATTCCAGCTACCGCACGCGCACACAAAAGATATGTAAATCGTTCGAAAAATATACGGCAGGTTTTTCATGAGGAGATTGGGTTTAAACCCGGGCCCAACACATCGTACTCGACGCGCACCGCGTTCATCATGCGGTACGCATTCTCGAACGCAAATACATCCACGCCGCCGAGTACACCGAGCCAGCGTGAAGTGGTGTTGTCCGCACACGTCTGTGCGATGACCCGGAAGTACGTCTTGAACTCGGCCGCGAGGTTCCCTGGGTTCTCCGCAACGGTTGGCCCAATCGCGGCCGTCACATCGACTCCGCCGTCGATCGCGGACGCGCACGAGGTGCGCAGGTCCTCGATGTCTATACGGAGTGAACATAAATATGTGGATCATCGATGGGGATCGGGAACTCACATTTCTTCTGCAGCAAGACATCTTGTTTGGTACCAAGTCGGCCGACATGGCCAGCCACTAACACGTCAAAGTCGAACGTGAGCAGCACGTCGTGCGCGGCGATCCACCCAGGGATATCATCCGATATCGCGAGCTCTGCGAAGGGCGCCCAGCCGGGAAAGACGACGTCGATGAGGAGCACGACGCGCTGTGCCGGTGCGTACACGAAGATGTTGCCTGGCGTGTGGTTGGGGCCATGGTACGATAAATCGAGCGTCTGGTTGCCCACGCGCAAAGTGTATTTATCCTCGAACGTGACGTGCGGCAGCGGGCGCAGCGGGTCGAGCGGGGACAGCGCCGCGAGCAGGCTGAGCGTCTCCGCGTGCGCGATGATGGTCGGGTGCGAGGCGTTGAAGAGCGACGCGCCGCCGATGTGGTCCGAATGAAGGTGCGAGTACACGAGGTGGGTGACGGGGATGCGCGTCGTGTTTCCAATCGCATATAGCAGCTTGTGCCCCATTGTCGGCGGCGCGCTGCAAACGGGATCGACGTTAGACGGTGGGTAGGTTGTCAAACTGGGGTGGCGGGACTCACTCAACCACGATGACCCCATGTGTGCTCACTATGAACATGTTTGTGTACATGCCTTCGGTCACCCAATACACACCTCCGCCGAGGTCTCCAACAGAGTAGCCGAGCTTGGGGTCAATCCAGACCGGGTCGACGGTGCTGGGAAGAGGCGCAAATTGAATCTGTGTGTCACTGGGGCCAGGTGCAATTTTGAGCGAGTCTCGCGCGACCACTTGGTGCTCATCATGCGCATGCAGTGGGTGACCACAGGCCAACGCGCCGGCGGCCAGGGACAAGAGAGAGAATATGCGGATGAGCTGCATTCCGGGTAGTGCAGCAATTGAGTGGATTGAACTTTGAGTTGGAGGGATTGATATGAAATCTACTGGGTAGGTAATTTGACCTTTTATATGTGTGGGGATCTTCTGAGATCCTGAGTGAATTTGGCCGTAGCGGTCTTATTAATAGCCACACCGTTACTCAGACTGAGTTTTATTCAGCCCATGAATCAGCCTATCCCCATCAGGCCGAATACTCCTACGGATTCCCGAATTAGTCCTTCACAAGTACGACGGGCTTTCGCCTGCTTTACTCCGCAGAGATGACTTCAATTGATGGTTCTTGTTCTGCTTGTGACTGGGGGCCTGTCTGCCTCTCTCTTACAATACGGTCGGGTGCAATCCAGCCGCGACTTGAACTCGCGAACATGGGGCGCAACGATCATGCGTAGTGGAACGGAGTACTGACGGAATATCAACGGAGTTCGCCTTGAGATCACTACATCCATGAGCAAGCATTGCTAAATCCAATTATTCATGAGCAAGCACGCAATGCACTACAATATCACGCCGCCCGAGGGAATGGTTGCAACCGCATCTGGACGGCCATGTGGCATTCCATCTCTCAGTTTGTCCGGGCCACCAGATCGCCTTTCGTCTGATCCAGCATGACCGCCGACGACCCTCGTTCTGCTCCAGAGCTTGAGATCATCCTTGAACTCTGTGCTGCCGATCGCCCCGCAGGCATTCCGACGCTAATGGCGCGTAAAAGAGTGGTAGGCGTAATATACAATGCATATCACTCACCCTCACAATTATCAGGGTCGAACCCGCCCTGTAACGCATCATCTGCCTCAGCGGGCCGGCCTCGTTAAACGGCCTCCCCCGATTCACAGTCTAACATGTCTCCACATTGGTGATCCGCGTTGAATATTCCTATGTTGTATTATCTCTATCTGTCCGCTCCGCAGTGTAGATCTTGTGTATACAAATAGAGTGTTTGCTCTGTAGCCATCAGAGCCACCTGATGGCTGTTTTACGTTGCGCAAAATGGTGACTGGTGGCTTATGGATGGTTCGAATTCTGCCCTTAATTTTTGAGCATTTTACTTCCATTGCAAGGGTACACGCCATGCATGGATCCCAAGGTCCTTCCACGCACTGGTTGCACCAATTTTCATGCAAAGATACTTTATTTCCGCAAAGTTGGGGGATCTTGTGCGGTGAGGGGTTATTTCTTGAGTCACGCATGCATAAGCATTCATTTGCTCTCAATGTAGTTCACAAAAACTCAGAGTGACGTTACCTCACCAGCCCTCCAGCAGCGACTAGCCACCAGTTTGCGCAACGCAAAACAGCCACCAGGTGGCTCGGATGGCTCCTTCGCAAACTCTCTAATATCCTTTGGGTTGTAGATGTACAGTAATCGCTTCTTGGCTGCCACAGTGCGTTTGGTCGCATACGGACCTCGTTGAATAGCAATCTCGTTAAAATGAGCAGCTAAAATCGTCGTACCGCTTGCAATAGAAAGACCTCTTGGTCGTTCAAGCCCAGCCGAGCCCGCGGACATGGACCCTCGTGGCTATGAGGCTATGACTTATTTCCCTCTCCCTGGCGGCGGAACCGACGAGGATCCTGATTTTCGACGGAAGATGACTGTATGGTCCATTCGACAGAATGAACTCGCGACTCTGGGCTCGGCACCGTAACCTAGGCGCCAGTGAAATTTTGCGTCAATAGCGCTGGCGTTCATTCGGTCTAGAAACGTAACGCATCTGATGTTGAGTATGTAGAAGGTCCTCGTGGAGTAAGAAACTCCCGCCGCCAAATTCGCGAGAGCCTTCTGAGATCGGTGACCCAGTTCCTGTTCCAGGTAGACAGAAATTTACGACAAAAATGCGCAATTAGAAATCTTTAGAGACGAGGGAGATGATGATCCAAGAGGCAAGAGCGCGAGCGGATCTTTTAAAATTAGCACATGGCGCATGGAGGGAGTCAGAAATCAAATCCTGTGGAACTAATACCGTAGTATCGAAGTCCAGCAATGAACCCCTCCTGCGAGGGCTTGCGTCGTAGCCATTATTTGGTCTAACCTACCTGATGCATGAACGAGGAAAGGATTGAGTCCGGATGAATGTAGCGAAGACAAAGCAAGGCGGGCCCGGGCATATGCATGAATCGCCACCGTGATTTTGGTCGGGAATGGGAGAAGCGTTACCCCAGGGCAGGGATTTGCATAGCCATGCTGGGTGCGAGAAAATAAAATCCATTCCGTAAGTACTGGCGGGATCGGGTTGTGTAGAGTCGGTGGAGATCAAGATCACTACGATAACGGGAGCGGGGACATATGCAAAGGCGACCGGCAGATACTAGCCGTGGAATCATAATGTCCATAGGTATCCTTACATCAGAGACAACCCTAGGCTTGAATTGAATTTCTGGACTCGAATCAGGCCGAACGAGCTACACTAAATGACTGCTGAGTACATACAAGAGCGGAGGGTTTGTCGAGTTTCACGTTGCCCAACTTCGAAATTCGAGGCGGACACTGGTAAGAAAGACGCAGTCAAGGAAATCCACGCTCGGACCAGGGACCAGATAATCCAAGAGCGCGGTGGATAGTGTTGCAAATCGGAACACGCAGGGTGATTGGCGATGTATCGACAGCTTAGGAGAACTGCAAAATGAGGTTCCCTGTGTACAGACGGCGCAGCGCTGTGGATTTACCGTGCCTGTGATGGAAAAAGAGGCCAGGCTTACTCATTGGAGGCGAGGAAAGTGCGACCGCTATGCTAGCCTGAGTTCCGGCAGAGAACAGCTGAGTCCATGACCATTCAGAGCATACACACCTCGGTTGCCAGTAGCCCTTTCCAAAGCAAATCCCGTTGATCGGTCCTTGAGCAACGGCAGCAAATCCGAATCCGAAGCGAAGCCAAAGCGGGGAGGGCCCAAGCATAAAGGTGATTGGTAGTTCAGAAAAGGGATAAGTCCCAACTCGCTTGCTGCTCGGGAAAAGGATACGCACATGCAATTTTACTTCCTCCCATTCCATCGGTAAGTACAGTACCAGTCAAGTTCAAGTTGGTGCGGGATTGACTCGGACTCGGGATTGGATTGCAGTGCAGTGGAGTCAGTGGAGATCAAGATGATAGCGGGAGCGTGAAGAATCGAAATAATCTTACCCGCATTTATAGCAATTCCGCGGAGTACATAGACGGAGCGTGCGCAAGCAGTCCAAATCAATGGGGGCTCCACTTTTATGGTTGACTTTGACGTTGACCCAGTTCCAGGGAGAGATTGTATGCAAATCCGAGACGGCCAGGGAAGAACACATCACTAGTCAAGCAACGGCAGGAGCAGGAGCACTGAGCAGATAATCCAAGAGCGCGGTGGATAGCTTTGAAATCGCAGCACAAAGGTCCCGGTTACCGGCCGTATACATAGACAGCTCAGGCGAACTAGATTCCACATGTGCGCAGACGACGCGGCGGTGTGGATTGCCCAGCCTGTGGTAGAGAGGGAGCCCAGGCCTACCTACCTTTGGAGTGCGGCTGCACCGACAAAGCCAGCCCCTTTTGAGAACTAATTCGATTCCATGAATACACGCCTGGAGGGAAGAAGGTGTAAAAAACCAGATCCAGATACAGCGCATCAGCAAAACCTGGGTCTGCTACGCAGTTCTACGTACTTGGTGTAGTTTCTGTAGTGCCCGTAGTCACTGTAGTATAGGGTACCACCTGTGTAGTGCTGTGTAGTCCAGGCCAGTTTACGTAGTCTCTGTAGTTGGCCTGTAGTTCTTCTGTAGAACTCTGTAGTTTATCAGCAGTCCCTCAGAAAAATTTGTTGCTGTCGCACTCTTTGCTTCAAGCCCCCGTTGACTTTACTTACAATTTCAAATGAACTGACCTGCGATAACATATTTTTACTGACTACTTACTGTACAAAAGCTTTTTACACATTAAATTACATTAATTGAACTGTTTCTGGCGGGAATCTAATTCATGACCTCGCGCGAACAGAGAAATACTAAAGTGAGCAAAACAAACCACTCTCTCAAAGTGACCATACCTCAGGTATTAAGCAGATGCCTTGTATCAGTATGCACCTGTTTGCTTTTCGCATGCCACTGCTTCTTTCCGTTCTACCGTTCTCTCGGTCGCGTCGAGGCTGTTCCTTACAGTTATTTTCTTCCATTTTTGCATGCTCTGGCTGGCAACTCCCATTTGTTGCCCATTTGTGTATCTCAGTTCCATTTAATTTTCGGGGTTTGCCATCAGAAATTAGCTTCGATCCAGAGAGCTGGATGCTCCAATCCGCTATTTTCGACTTCCCCGATCAGCCCCTTAACATCCGCTCAAAAGGAATGTTCCTTCGCCTCTTTCCTCTCTCTTACTCCCACCATCTCCTCTACTTTCGTCGTTCCGCCTGCCCTTCAATATGCACGACTCTCCGCAGCTGAGCACCAATAGATAAAAGGTGTGTACAACTCCGTCTTTGCACCTCTTGAAGCATGCTTCTCTACGATATGGTGTCAGCACTGACCGCAGATGCTGCAAAGGAGATCAGCGAGTTTAGTTCCTTCGCCGTTCGTTCAATATTTCTTACGATTGAATCGCTCAGTTCCCCTTCGGTTATGTGTGTCTTGGATAGTTTAATGACCTTTCACTTCAGTCCTCAAGGTATTCGGAGTCGTTCCCGCGACCATGTTACTGAGAAGGTGAGTTGCCTCCTTATACTGGTCAACCCTGTTCGTTCAGTGTTTTTTTCGATTGGCTTCACCCTTCTCAACTTCGGTGATGCGCTCTCGCAACCTTTCAACTCAGTGCCCCTGTTTTAGTTTTGCACGGTATTCCGAGACTTCCCCGGGACCGTGTTGCAGCATCGAGGTAAGCTCTGTCCGCATTTTCAAATATCCAACTTAATTGTCTCTGTGTGTCTGAGTCTCAGACTTTACTTAAAATTTGACCTTCCTGTGAGTATGCCATCTGGAATGGCACCTCTAAATATCTTTCCATCTGAATTTTACTGAAACAGTGCGCTGTGAGGTGGCCAACTTAGATTAAATTTCATTGAAACTCACGCATCACCTCCCCCCATCCATGGGCGTCGTTTCCTCAAGTCTTCATCCGCTATATCCTACTGGTGAATGTAGGGTCTATCCTCTTATGATCCTACCTTACTTCCCATTGACTTCTCAGCCACATTCGGGGGTTGCTTCTCGAGTTCTAGAAAGTATTCCCTCTGACGTGAGCAATTCCTCGCTGCACAGTTCTGTCCTTTTTTTAGATTTGCTTTTCCCATCCCCGTACGCCCATGTTCTCACAACATCCCGTCGCTAGATTCTACGACGCCATCATCTATGCTGCCTTCGTTACACCTGGCACAGCACAGTAATTTGGTATTCTGTTTTATTGTGTTCCCGCGAGCTGCCCAACGTGTTTCAGGTATACTTTGGCTAATCCTTACCTCTTCTTAAGCAGTGCTCACTTCTCCTTTGAACTCGCATGTTGTGAACCTTCATGTTCAATTTTCGGCCTCCTGCGAGCGGCCATCACGTCCACGGTACCGCGTTCCCGCGACCGGGATATTAAGCGGTGGCGGTTTGCTATCCAGGGGTGTATTTTAATGCAGCACCAGACGTAACACATCAGCATCGACCTCGAAGATCGATCCAACTCCCTACTGTCCAGCAAGCTCTGCAAGGACGGGCGGATGCGTTGTCAGTGGGTTACCTGATATGATTTATTCTGCAACATGAATACTAACCTATTTTCGTAGTCCCCACACGTTCACACACCACGGCATGTCCGCTACACCAAAGCCACATTTTCATTCTCGATTTTTGAATGCCCGGCGAGGCCAGTTTGACGGTAGTTCCATGTAGGCTCGCGCTCGACGCCAACAAAAGAACTAATGCATAGTGTTGTAACAGGTCACCCATAATTCAAGTTGCTGTCTGGTAAGTTGTATATCTTCTCATGTTTCGAGTTCTCACACTTTCCATTCAGCTTTAATTCTGTTGTTCCCTGACCGCTATTCCCTTACAGATGGGTGTCGATCCAACGATCTCTCCAGCAATTATTCTGCATTCCTCTCTGATCTAATTTACAGTGTGTTGTGTAGCTTGGAATCCGCATTGAACTCAGAACTGTGACCTGATATATTATATAGATAAATGTGTACCTGCATACCTCGCGTCAATGGACTGACTTTGCAAATACGCTCTCGCTTTACTCTATTTCCGCCAAGATGTAGAATTCAGAATTCAACTTTCTGCCTCAAACGGAGTCAGCCGTCGTTTGTTATGGAATTGATAAGCATGGGACAGGCCAAGGACTCTCGTGCGTTCCGTCTTTACCCGGTTGACTACAGTGTATATATCTTGAAAACATTTGTCCTTTGGTAATTTATAAATTCTGGGTAGCTGGTTGCCTTTGACATGCCGCAGAGTCTACACCTATGCCGGAGCGAAGCGAAGGCATGTCTTGTATATACATATAGAAACTCAAGCATGATATGGGGTCCACACTGTTGCCCAGGCTTCAACACTCTTCAGCTGCTACCTGAGCCTACCTCACCTCAAAGGTTCACATCCTTCTTGTGTATCATGAAGAAAATATTATTAAGAGGCAAATAGACCATGAATTGGGTGAACACAGCTGAAAATGGGCATTTGTGGTCATTGTTCTAAAAATAGATGTCAAAAAACCAAAGTTGTAGAGCTCAATGAGAGCTACAAGACTTGTCTAGGGTCAATTTGCAAGAATTGGCTTTGGTAAGCCGCAAATCGCAAAATCCTTTCCCGGAGTCGGCGGTTTGGAAATTTTGAACTCTTAGAATTTGGCCTAAATGTGCCAAGACAACATCTGAGAGGTGAAACCAGAGTGAGAAAATCCCGCCTGCGAGCGCTTGTAATGAGCCGTCAGTTTTATCTTGGTTTTATCCTCGAGAAACGGCACGGGTAATCGAATCCATGAATCCAGCAGGAGGGAAGTCCTAAATTGAATACTAGTCCCAGCCGTGACGGTTGCTTGCAAGAGGGATAAGCGCCGTATGCGCGTGTTTGGTATCCTGGTTCGGACTCGACAAGCGGTGTTGGCGCTTGTCTATTTCACAAGTCAGTAATCGGGCGCTTCTTTCTTCCTCCACGCCATTGTTCTTCGTCTTCGTGCGTCTTCTCCTCTCCCATTCCACAACTGGGTAGCAGAACGGTAAATACTCTCCATCCCCCACCCCCTCCTCCTACTCACCTTCCTCGCCCTATGTAAGCGCCTCAGAGGCCTCCGCTGCGTCCTCGAGCCACAGCGCCAGTCACCCACCAAATCCTCGAGGGCCAGTCTCGCAGCAACCAGAGGCTCGAGCACTGCGCTCAGCAGCAACAGTATCAGCACCCCGAGCAACTCCTCCCAGTGTCGCTGCGTGATGCGTTGTCTTGTCTCCAAAGAACTAGAGAGCTGAGAACATGTATCAGCCTTTCTTTTGCGTCTTTGACCCCTTCGTCCTCGGCTTCTGGGTCTACCTCGGGCTCTGCTTCTGCGTCGAGCGTGACGGCCCAGTTCATCGGCAGAGCACATCGGCGAGCACGAGCGCTTGTTTTTACTTCCTTTTCTTTCCTATACTGCTACCTGAATATAAGCGGTGAAAGAGAAAGCGCAACGAACAATGTCCCTGGCCTCTGAAACCAACAAGATTCCGCGGAGAGCAGGAAACTCACCCAGACCTATTTTTCCAGATCGTCATAAGCTTTTGGGGATCGAGTCCACCCGAGGACAGATTATTTTTCTTCTTTTGCGTCGGTGTGTAGGATTTGAATGCTTGTCTGCACGCTGGATAATACTTGTGATTTACGGCTTTCCATACGGATGACTTCCTTTATTTCCACTGTCGTGGAGGGCGGACGAAGCCGAGCAGCGACGTCGATGACTGTCCCTCGCTCCGCCTTCGTCCCCCTCTCGCAGATCTTACCTTCAGCACCGCAGTGGAATCCGGCATTTCGTCCCTCCTACCGTTGCTGGAGACACTTGACTCCACAAACTGTCTTTCTACCCTCATCATATCAGTCGCTGGGTCCGCCCCAGTCCAAAATACACGGGAACTGTTGGAGGACTTTGATCAGCGCCTGGGCGATATCCCATTGGGGGAGTTACAACGTGTAGAAATGCGACTCCTGTCTCAGAACCCTGCTCCAAACTAAGATGGTGCCTTCTGGAGCGCCAGGAGAATATTATATGTAGACGCGCTCACGAGGTTGGCTGCCAGGGACTGTTAGTTGTACATCTTCGACGTTGACGCTACGTGCATTGTGTTATACGGAGGTCGCAATGGAGCAGTTCGAGGAGTGCCTCAAGCAAGCAAGATTGATTGACAGGAACTGTATGGGCAACGGAGGCCGATATCATACGAGGTAAGAAACAAGACGTAAAATATCCGACTTTCGGCATGTCGGCACTGAAGTTTAACTTACCATATGATCGGTTCCTTCCGCACACCTCGGAACGCCCGGCTGTGCTATGAACTGTATTTAATACGCATCCTGCCGTTACTTACCGTCCGAAATCATCTACTATACCCCGTCACTGCCGCACTCACCACTCTCCCCGTTTCAATTCTGGGCATCGGATATTACCGGTATCGCCGCCTCAGCGCAGCCTACCCTACCTTCCGCGTCACGATTGGCCTGCCTTCGGGATGAGCGGCGCAAATATGGATGGCAGTAAAACTGAGTCGTGGATGCAGACACATGCAGGAGATATGTTCGTCGCCACAGTTCCGCGGCAATTACTGTATCAAATCGACAGTCACGCGTCACGCACCCCCTATCGATATCGAAATTTGGCAAGGGCCACGCGTCACGCGGCCGTTTGTCGAATCTCCCGAGCGTCACACAGGGTTCAAAATTGCCTGTAAGACCCAAAAAAGCCAAAATTTCGATTCGATGTCGAAAATTTCGCTGGTGTCACGCCAAATTTTGGCTTTTGTCGAAATGTCGAATTGGTTTTTTGGGTCGCGCGTCACACCCAGTGTCGATTTGAACGAAATACTACAGTACTCGAACATAATAACCCTGAGGACACGCCTCTGATCGTGTTTGCACGGGCGCTCTAGAACTCGTGGCCGGTCTTGATTGAGCGTCGCATAGTACACATGCTCTCTCGCCTTAGCATCCTGTTCCAACCACGTGGAGGGCACGTCAGGCCTGAGGGTGAGCGCAGTTTTGTGGAGACAGCACGGATATTGGGTGGACTGGTGCGTGGGTTTAATCTTGCGTTCTTGACTCGAGCTGATCATCACATATTCGAATCAAGTTCGTGGTTGAGGCGCACGAGGCTCCCCTTGGTGCCCTTGTTACATCTTGAAGATATGCGGCAAATCCGGAATGAACCCGAACCCACCGTTCGTTTATGCTTCGTATCACACCTCGTCCTGTCCGCCCACCATGTACACCCACACCGAACGTCGCATCCAATCCATACAACAAAATTCTCCAAGGCTAGTCGCTGCGGCAAACACTCATCATGCACTTTCATATATTATATCACGGATTTTGCTCGATCTAGCGGTGCGCATGCTGTAGAGGAGAGAGTGAGATAATAAATGGCATGCAGGACTCCGGTGAATAAAATCTCCCAAATCCCGCACGTTGACTGTTAGCCCGGAACAAACGGAAAGCCGTTCGGCTTAACCCCCGAGTCGAACGGGTGATCCTGCGAAGTCTACATGATATTTTGCAGGTCCCACCGCCGATGAGCCGATATTAGCCTCTGTCGCCGGGTGAGTAAAGGGCAGAACATTCAAATAAATATCACTTTCAACTTCGAGACATTCCCATAGATTCCCAGTAACTCAACCTTGGAAGAAAATCAAAAGCAAAACATCACCCCAGAGTCCGTGTATATGGCCCGACCACGAGTCGAGTAGGGGACCCTACAGATACGAGGGGGTTTGTTCAGTTTCTGGCGTAAGTGATGTAAGCTCCCACCGCCATCGAGTATTTCCATCCTCATTTGCCACCGGTAGTACCTCATAGGTTTAGCAGGCTCCCGGGCCTATCCGTTCATGAAAATTCTGAAACTAATATTGGGAGAAAAGGAACATCCTCAAAGAGAAAATATATCTATGACCAAACTATGGCTCAACCCCGTGTCGAACGCGTGACGCTGCGGAAAAGTGGAGCTTTCCAGAGCAGGCGGCCCAGTGTTTACCCATTTGAGTGAGGGGAAATCAATTCTTAAGGAATTGTGAGGTGGGAAAGAAGACACAGTCGACGTCAGAATGCAGCCCATGGATTCAAACAGCAAAAATAAACACGGGGTTGATTTAGACTCAGAAGAAAAAAGACCGCTGGACAAGTGTATGTCGCATTCGAAGTCAATGGATCCAGGCTCGCGGGCGAGCATCGAATCAAGTGAAATACAGTAGGATGGCTCATAATGCATCAGGTCGGTTCCCTGCAAAATTGAGCAGGATTTGCCCAAAGTCTACGCATTATGACCATTTATGCATTATGACCTTACTTCTACAGTGGTAAAATGCATTTTGGTGGATCTGAAATCCGATGCATTATGAGAAATTTTGGCAGGTATGCATTATGAGCCTATGCATTATGAGCCAGGCTACTGTACTGGGACTCTGCGAGTGCCTCGGTCAAATTTCTAAAGCAGCAAGGATAGGAAACGGCGTATGACCTGGCCATGAGAGGTTGCAAGTGGGACCCGTTCGATTCAATGCTCATAGAATGACCGGCGCTTTTAGCTCTCATCCTCAATTTTTTTTCACCTTAAACTCAAGCCCCACACAAGATGGCTGCATCACGATTGATTCAACACCAGGAGATGGTTCCATCGGGGAACCTCGCTTGAACAAGAAGAAGTTTACTATCAATGAATCTCCAACACTGTCGAGTCCTTTGCCAACGCCCTGACGCGCTCCTTCACCTCCGCCTCGGACACGTCGCCATCTTGCCACTGAGCGAGTATATCGCAGAGCCCGTCATGCAGTCGCGCGCTATCGGAGCGCATCGGAAACATCGACGGGTACATAACCGCTCGCTTCTCCCTGCTCCCGCCCCCCAAGTCCAACGTGACGTACCCTGGCTTGTAAGAACCACGTCGAGCTGCATCTTCCCGCCGCTGCGCACCAAGCGCGAAATATACACGTGTGCGAGATCGTGCCCGAGAGCGATTTGAGGCGATCAATGGGAAGGACTTCGAGACGGAGGTCGCCTGCGGTGTAGTCGAATTGCGTATAGTAATAACATGGTGAAGGAGATGCCGTGGAGGAGGAGTGGGTCAGCATGAAGGCGTGCCGCAGGTTGAAGATTTCGTCCTTGTGCTTCACGTAGTCGTAGTGTACGAGATAGCGGAGAAAGGCGTTGCTCCGACGGGATATATTGATAGCGAACGGTACAAACGCTGTGGATGAGGTATTCAATCTCTGGGCTGAATCACAACGATCGAAGTTGGCTCACGTTCGTGTTTATAATGCGAGCACAGATCCCGGTGTTGACCGCCGTCCCAGTCCGCGATTTGGCATTCGGCTGAGCAGTAGTAGGTGCTATTGCACTGACCACATCGGCGGAATTTTGTTTTCGGAAGTGCAGTGCAGCACTGGCAAGAGAGTGTTAAAATCGGACAGCGTGAATGATAGGGCGAACGCGTACGGCAATATTGTCACAAAACTTCATCGATTTATACCGCACCTCAAAGACTTTCCTGAGCGCGAGTTTCCCTTTGACCATGCGGAAAAACGTGGACCACACAGGACCGCGAAGATTCACAGTAAGAACATGATCAGCCTTCTTGAGATCCTCCATCGCCTTCTCGAGGTGTCTGAGAACGGAATAGTTGTATAGATGGCGCGGAAACTCCGATAAAATCGCATCGAGGTGGGGCGTTTTGTCTAGCATATGCAAGTAGCCGTAGTCACCGAGCGTGACCAGGATACCGGCTTTCAGCGCCTGTATCAACCAGGGGAATCCGGGAGCGACACGGAAACTTTTTGTGAGCACCTCGAAGCACGTGTCGACAAAGGTTTTGTCGAGTAACTGGACGTTTATCACGCGCCGGTTCACCAAGTCGACGAGGGGCGTAATCATTCCGGCTTCGAGGAGAGCGTCGTGGAGCTCACTGTGGCGCACAAGGCCACACAGGAAGCGTAAGAATGACAACTGGCCTCCCATATCATGATCCACCTTCGCCGCGAAGACTTCGAGTTGCAGAACAACGAGATCTGCGAGATCCTCCGGAAGGCCGCCGGCCCCAGCGAGCATTTCATGAAAATGGTCGGTATTATTCAGGTGCACGACGCGGCCGATGAGATCGAAAACTGCGCCAAAATCCGCGCGCTTATTCTGGAGAATCCATTTCCAGGCGCGAGTTACCTCCAATCGGTAACCGGGAGTTTGGTCGATGCTCTGGTGCAGACTCCGGGAGCCCCGTGTCAAGGAGATGCTGGAGAGCACCTGAATATGCAGAATGGCAAACTCGATCTCGATGAAAGATTCGACCCGCCCAAGGGTAATGCAGTGGAGCTGAATCCAACCCCAGACTCCAGGCCACAGATCCGAAATGGCTTCTGACGGAATAACGGTCGCTTTGGCAATCAGGACGAGGATCCTGAGCACGGAGCGGACGCAGACTGTATATACGCTAAACATAGCGACGGTTTCGAGGAAGACGTTATCGGGGTGTTCCAGGATCTTGTAAACCACAGGGAGAACGAGGAGATGTTGGTTCGCTTCACGCGAAGTTGGTTGGATAGATACTTTTCAAGTGCAGCTAAATCGTCCTTGACGCGCGCAGGGTCGGCCGTGGCATAGCGGCATGCGCTCTCTGCAGCGTTCTGTGGAATCACGTTAGAGGGGCGGCTCTCGAGATCGAGGGTTAACTCGCACCGGGGTTCAAAGGGAAGGTCAGCCAGATTGCTGGTTTCGAAAGAAGGATGCATTGGAGATCGAGGTAAAGAGGTGAAAATTGAGGCAACATCACGCGGACTTCGAAAGAACGCGGCAACGTCGTATCTTGTGTACACGTAAAATTCCGCAGAAGAGTTAGACAGAAGCCAAAATTTCAATTAGGGGAAGGATGTATCAGCCCTCCAACCCATGTGTGCATCAGAGATACTGTATGTCGAACCTACAAACGAAGGTGAGTTTACATCGACAATTGAAGCAAAGGGTGATGACAGATCGATCGGAAGACCGATTAAAACCGAACCTGCCGAGCGGCAAAATCCTCGCAATCTGAGACATCTCCGGCGAAATAAAACCCTCGGAATGACCGATGTTTGCTGAGCAGGCCAGGTCCAAGAAGATCGTCCACGGGGCATCTTCAAGGTAGTGATGTGCTTGCCCTGGCTTAAAGCCCGAAAGCCAAAGCCTGAGGGCCTGAAGCCCGGACTTTGACCGTTGCACAAAATCCCACTTACACATGTATTTTCTGACGTAAATTCAACAGTGCACGACTCTGGACGATGTCAATGTCACTGAATTTCCCATAACACAATTTTGACGTGCCTTGAGCCATACATCCGACTTGAACCAAGAGATTGCTGCCATCAATATATTTTGATCTCTGACTGTGGGAGATTTCTATTGATATTACGGCCTCGTAGAAAATCTTCAGCTGTTTCGACTGTTGTCTAGCTAAATGTGAGTATTTATGTAACTTCTACATACCATTAGACGCCCATTGAAAAGATATTTAAAACCCTGGCTTAAGCCAAAGCCCGGCCAGACCAAGCGTTGCAGCGTCCCATAAGACATTTTGAAGAACGCAAATAAGCTGATTTGGTTCCACAGACCGCCGCACGTGTGCGCCAGAGCATCGGTTGAACCAAACTAGGGTCCGGCCATAGAGTAAATCGCGCGGAGTGTAAGAAACTTTTTGATCCAGTCTGGTGTGCCTTCAGAGTTGATTTTTCCACTGTGTATTGCACTGAACACTAGAGTGGGCTTGGAGGTGCGTGTAATGCACGAATAATGCAAGAACAGGCCGAAAAGCGAAACCTTCGCACTCAGGGGAGAAAATTCGCAATTTTTAACCCCCCCAAACCTTAGTCGGAAATAGAGTAATCAGCTGGCTGAGAGCGAAATTCATAGAGTAAATCACGATTTTTGTTGACGAAAATCCAGCCGCCTCAATATGACGGGATTACCTGATCGCTTCTATCTAGTATGGTGGGTCAGAATCAAATATCAGCCGGGTTTTCCGATGCTGAAAGTTTATTTACTGCTTCAATATCTAAAAATAATGATTCTGAGTCTTGGACTGACATATTTCTGGCGTGGATCCGGCCAGTTTACCGGGGCATCCTTCCCAAAGTTCATGTGTCTTTTCTCATAGTTCTTCCAGATTTCATAGGCTCAATTTTCATTGTCCTCAGATAGCTCCGTTCGACTTGTCCCGGAATTCTTAGACTCGATCTTTACTTGTCCTTTGTGCATTCTCTGATGGTCATAGTTGCATTTTAGATGGCCTGCTGAACAGCTCAACATCAACCTGTTCAAGTCGAACACGGGCGCTGTGGATGAAGTGTCTGTATTATCCACTTCGCAATTGAACAGACTCAACCTCCCCTGACATTACTTTACATTTTTGCAACACTTTCCACTTCAGACCCTTGCCGGTCAGAGTCTCAGTCTAATTTTCTCACCGGATACCACTTGAAGTCAAGCTCCCGGCTGTCGAAAACGGAGATTTGATGGAATGGCGGACATCTTGAGAGTATAAATAGCAACTCGACATCGGGGTGGAGGAACTGGTGACAAGTCAACATTGTGGCAGATTTGTGGAGCGGGTCTCGAGACAAAGGGCCTGCCAGCCAGTGAGAGTATGTGGTCAAAGACAATTATGGATTCTTCTATAGATGCTTTAAACAGGTGTTTATAAACCGGTTTTTAAGTGCCTGGCCAAAACAACTGTTTAATTCAGGTGGCAGTGCTCGGCAAGGCCAATTCCCTGGAAATTGACATAATAGCAATATTTTCGGTGCGATTTAGGTTGGTTTCTTGGATACAGCGGATGGAATTTGACAGATCAGACTCTGAAAACGAGTCCAATTACCAAAATTGTACTTGTCTTCCCCGCACATGGTTCCGAGGCCCAAAATTGACCTTGCTGGTGCATGGGGTCCATTCGAATATAGTTGCGCGCTCATGCGCGGGAATTGAAACGGGGTCACAAAGTACGAGGTCTGATTGATGGGTCTGTCTCCGTCTCAGGGATCAACTCATGTCGAAACATACCTGGTTCGACCGGTATGTACAAATAGATCTACTGAACCGGAGTCAGAGCTGGCTATTACTAATAGTAATACTGAACCTTGGCGCATAGTCCACTCGGATGATTCTCAGCTACCTATCACCCGGGGAAGCGTCCTCAATACCCGCCCAATGCGCGCCTGATTCCCGTGACTCTGTGTTTTGTAATCTTTTCTCTCATTACCTAGGAATGGGCGCGAGTGTGTGCTTCATCATGATCAAACTTGTACCGACGCAGTTGTCGGTTTTCTATGGGGGTCCTCAAATTTGTTGTGAAGGGCAGAAACTCCCTGACTATGACGCGTCTCGCCCATGAATCAAATTATTGTGGAGCATGGTAGCCCGCTCCTACACAATCAGCTGGGAACATATGACTTAAACATTCGAGCCGCTGCTGCCGGGGTCTGTGCACAGAGATCGGTTTCGTATCCTCCCTGTTGCAAACATGGTTAGGAAGCTGAATTAATTATAGTAAAACGCACCTGTTTCCCGTTTTCCCCGCCGGTGTTGCATTGATCAACAGGTTCGCGGAGGATTCGGTTGCAGTTTCCGTCAATGACAAAGTTGCAACTTGATACTCCAGTTAATGAGCTGGTCCGGCCATGTAACGTAGGACATACCCATTGATGGCTTCACCGCTGACAAGAACAGTGAATGTCCGTACTCGTACCGGGATAGTCGGAGTATTAGATGATATCTGATGAAGCGGGACCGGAGACCTACCCAGACAGTTTGGCCGTTTGTCCCTTGAGTGCCTATGACCCGGCTACGGAGAGCATGAGCTCGAATAAACAGTGGGGACTGAATAGGTACACACCCACACCAGTCATCGATTGCAGATATAATCGGGGCGCGGTCCTCCTAATAGTGTCAGGCCAAGTGGTCCAGACAGAACGGCCTCTTACCGCCGTACCGAAACCGTAGCAAAGCCCCGACAGTGTGCATTGAGAGCTCGCGTGCAGAGCGGTGTCAAGTCAATTGGAGCGGAAAATTCACCCCCCGAAATGCAAACTCTCCAAGCGGAGAGAGAAATGTAATGATTAATCATATGCCGCTCGTCTGTACGACGGATGAGTTAGAGCCAAAATAAATTAAGCAAGACGGATAACCGGTCGTACCCTGGAACCATGCACACCTTCCGACTCGGATCATCCAGGAGCTTCTTGAACTCTGTTGTATCGATTTTGGCCAGCTCGGGTAGGCGCGAGTCGAACGCGATCTGGTTGGTGCACTGGTCGAATTTGTACAACGGGACGCGCGTGCCGTCGCGTTTTTTGAGACCAAAGACCTCCGGTGCGAGGCCGTCCGCAATCCAGCTGCATGTCGGCGCATGTTTTGCAACCACTCCGGTGGTGGCTCTGCCGCCGTGAAGGCAGCGTCGGAAGGTCTGCGCGGGAGGGCCAGAACGAGCCGTGGAGGTGCGTGATGCCGCGGTTTATGTGCGTGATGAGGCGATGGAGGCCGAAGCCAGGTGGAAAGGTCGTCCCAGAGCAGTCTGCGATTCCGTATCGAAGGATCCATTTCGGCAAACAAACCCATCGTAACGCTGGATCACGCCTCGCCGTCTACCACGGCATAAGCGCCACTATGTCTATCACAAAGGAACGGCGGCCATATGGGGGACCATTATCGAGGAGCTTGAGAAAATGCCCAGGTGCATAGTTGTTTTCAGCTCTGCATTGTTTTGAAAACCGCGTACAGTATCAATTCGATGCTGTTGTAATGCATAAAGCGCCTGCATGACGGATAATTGAAAGTGACATGCGATGCACGCATATGAATACCATTGGGACGCCTTTTCACGGGGTGAGGTCGCTCATCAATTCTGGTGGTCAAAATCAGCACCGAAAGGTGGAACGAAGCATGGCGAACCAGGCCCAAACATTTATCTCGGAATCCGACTTTTTCTACTGAATCACATCCGATAGCTTTCTGTCGATCTCGTAGAGATGGCAGCGCTCCTTGTGGCGACTTCCTGCGCTCCAGTCGTGTTTTTGGCACTATCCTAGTATTGAGTGCATCGCCCACAGGAGGTTCACGGAATATATCTCACGAACAATACTTCGCCACACCGCAGTACGAACAGGAAATGAGCCGCTCATTGAGTGAAGATTCGAGGCGGCCGCAGGAGTCACATGCTGGCTGCCCCGATCCAGATCGTAAGTTCACAGGGGACACTCGGGCTCCGCCAATGGGATTTCTGCCAAAGTACGAGCCTGTTGTTGAATTCGTTGATGCGCCTGCCAGTGTTTGCATAGTCTCTCCTAGACAGACGCTTCAACAATATTTAACGTAGTACCTCCGTTTGTGAACGTTTGCGGAGCGGCTCGGCCGTTCCATCAACTTCTCGCCAAATTCTCACACCCAAAGACGCCGACGACAAACCTGCAATTTACTGATTCAATAGGCCTGTGGAACCGCTATGGAGTGGATTGCAGGATCCGCGAGCCGTGTGCGCGGTGCCAACGAAAAAGGCAGCAGGCACCAAGCAGGCACCCGCACGAAAGGTTTTGCAAGTGTAGTTAGATTTGTCAGACTAGTCTAGTGACAATTCCAGCTACCGCACGCGCACACAAAAGGTATGTAAATCGTTCGAAAATATACGCCAGGTTTTTCATGAGGAGAGTGGGTTTAAACGACACCGTACTCGACGCGGACCGCGTTCATCATGCGGTACGCATTCTCGAACGCAAATACATCCACGCCGCCGAGTACACCGAGCCAGCGTGAAGTGGTGTTGTCCGCACACGTCTGTGCGGTGACCCGGGCATACGCCTTAAGCTCGGCCGCGAGGTTCCCTGGGTTCGCCGCAACGGTGGGACCAATTGCGGCCGTCACATCAACTCCGCCGTCGATCGCGGACGCGCACGAGGCGCGCAGGTCCTCGATGTCTATACGGAGTGAACGTAAATATGTGGATCATCGATGGGGATCGGGAACTCACATTTCTTCTGCAGCAAGACATCTTGCTTGGTACCAAGTCGGCCGACATGGCCAGCCACTAACACGTCAAAGTCGAACGTGAGCAGCACGTCGTGCGCGGCGATCCACCCAGGGATATCATCCGATATCGCGAGCTCTGCGAAGGGCGCCCAGCCGGGAAAGACGACGTCGATGAGGAGCACGACGCGCTGTGCCGGTGTGTACACGAAGATGTTGCCTGGCGTGTGGTTGGGGCCATGGTACGATAAATCGAGCGTCTGGTTGCCCACGCGCAAAGTGTATTTATCCTCGAACGTGACGTGCGGCAGCGGGCGCAGCGGGTCGAGCGGGGACAGCGCCGCGAGCAGGCTGAGCGTCTCCGCGTGCGCGATGATGGTCGGGTGCGAGGCGTTGAAGAGCGACGCGCCGCCGATGTGGTCCGAATGAAGGTGCGAGTACACGAGGTGGGTGACGGGGATGCGCGTCGTGTTTCCAATCGCATATAGCAGCTTGTGCCCCATTGTCGGCGGCGCGCTGCAAACGGGATTCGACGTTAGACGGTGGGTAGGTTGTCAAACTGGGGTGGCGGGACTCACTCAACCACGATGACCCCATGTGTGCTCACTATGAACATGTTTGTGTACATGCCTTCGGTCACCCAATACACACCTCCGCCGAGGTCTCCAACAGAGTAGCCGAGCTTGGGGTCAATCCAGACCGGGTCGATGGTGCTGGGAAGAGGCGCAAATTGAATCTGTGTGTCACTGGGGCCAGGTGCAATTTTGAGCGAGTCTCGCGCGACCACTTGGTGCTCATCATGCGCATGCAGTGGGTGACCACAGGCCAACGCGCCGGCGGCCAGGGACAAGAGAGAGAATATGCGGATGAGCTGCATTCCGGGTAGTGCAGCAATTGAGTGGATTGAACTTTGAGTTGGAGGGATTGATATGAAATCTACTGGGTAGGTAATTTGACCTTTTATATGTGTGGGGATCTTCTGAGATCCTGAGTGAATTTGGCCGTAGCGGTCTTATTAATAGCCATACCGTTACTCAGACTGAGTTTTATTCAGCCCATGAATCAGCCTATCCCCATCAGGCCGAATACTCCTACGGATTCCCGAATTAGTCCTTCACAAGTACGACGGGCTTTCGCCTGCTTTACTCCGCAGAGATGACTTCAATTGATGGTTCTTGTTCTGCTTGTGACTGGGGGCCTGTCTGCCTCTCTCTTACAATACGGTCGGGTGCAATCCAGCCGCGACTTGAACTCGCGAACATGGGGCGCAACGATCATGCGTAGTGGAACGGAGTACTGACGGAATATCAACGGAGTTCGCCTTGAGATCACTACATCCATGAGCAAGCATTGCTAAATCCAATTATTCATGAGCAAGCACGCAATGCACTACAATATCACGCCGCCCGAGGGAATGGTTGCAACCGCATCTGGACGGCCATGTGGCATTCCATCTCTCAGTTTGTCCGGGCCACCAGATCGCCTTTCGTCTGATCCAGCATGACCGCCGACGACCCTCGTTCTGCTCCAGAGCTTGAGATCATCCTTGAACTCTGTGCTGCCGATCGCCCCGCAGGCATTCCGACGCTAATGGCGCGTAAAAGAGTGGTAGGCGTAATATACAATGCATATCACTCACCCTCACAATTATCAGGGTCGAACCCGCCCTGTAACGCGTAATCTGCCTCAGCGGGCCGGCCCTGTTAGACGGCTTCCCCCGATTCACAGTCTAACATGTCTCTACATTGGTGTTCCGCGTGGAATATTCCTATGTTGTATTATCTCTATCTGTCCTCTCCCTGTTGACGCCGTGTAGATCTTGTGTACTATCATTGGCTTTGCAGTGCAAAATGTTCTAGAAGTCCACAATATCACTCCACCGCATTCAATTCTTGGCCGTTTGCCTTCGGAGAAGGCCCAAATCATACCGACATATGTGTACTATTAGAATATAAAGAAACTTTCATCTAAGTCGGTTGAAAACTGGCCACGAAGTATGAAGATATTTTGATTGCTGAGATGGCTGTTTTGCTCGACGAGCCCAGAATGGCTTAAATTCAATCATTCAACAGCTTGAAGACAGTTAATTTCGGGCATGGTGAGAATATGAACGACAAAATGAATGCGATAAGGATCTCCACAAGCTGTGGGCATTGCGGCGCAGCTTCTGTGAGATTTTTCAGTTCACAAAAACTCAGATTGACGTTACCTCACCAGCCATCCAGCAGCGACTAGCCACCAGTTTGCGCAGCCACCAGGTGGCTCGGGTGGCTGCTGCGCAACCTCTCTAATATCCTTTGGGTTGTAGACAGTTGTAGAGGTACATTAATCGCTTCTTGGCTGCCACAGTGCGTTTGGTCGCATACGGACCTCGTCGAATAGGCTATAGCAATCTCGTTAAAATGAGCAGCTAAAATCGTCTTACCGCTTGCAATAGAAAGACCTCTTGGTCGTTCAAGCCCAGCCGAGCCGCGGACATGCGCCCTCGTGGCCATGAGGCTATGACTTATGTCCCTCTCCCTGGCGGCGGAACCGACGAGGGTCCTGATTTTCGGCGGAAGATCACTGTATGGTCCATTCGACAGAATGAACTCGCGACTCTGGGCTCGGCACAGTAACCTAGGCGCCGATGAAATTTTGCGTCAATAGCGCTAGCGTTCATTCGGTCTAGAAACGTAACGCATCTGATGTTGAGCAGAAGGTCCTCGTGGAGTAAGAAACTCCCGCCGCCAAATTCGCGAGAGCCTTCTGAGATCGGGATTCAGAGGCGCGCATAAGCCGCGTGTGGAATCAGGGAGACAAGGCCTCCTGGGGTAAATTAACTTTGTTCCCTTGCAATTAGAGGGGAAGCAACGTGATTTCGCCGACGGAGATGGCGGCTCTGACTAGTGAAAGAAATGTATAATTTGTCTTCTGTGCGGCGTGCAAATCATGCTTGCCCAATCTACAAATTATAAATTTCCAGCTCTATTTCCGGCCGACATTTGGGGCCAAAAATTTCGCTCTAGACCCTTTCCTGCGGATAATTTAGGCTTTGCGCTCGAGAATGGGCCACTGTTGATTCAGTGGAAACTTATCATCATGACACCTGCATCTGCAGGCGGTATATATGTGGGAACCTAGACCTCTGCGAGGAACGTAGGGAGACCAACGGGTTGAATTATTATGCATACAGATTGGATATATTGAGTATGTTCAACTACGTGGGTGAACATAATCATACAAAGAGAGGGAAATGGCAGTAACGATGAGAGCAAACTGCACAGACATGGTGATATTCAAACTCCGGCATGGGGCGAGCAGTGCTGCTTCTTCAGGAGCGCAGCACTGGCCACTTGGCACTGGAATTTGCTCAGAACATATCCGAAGAATAACCTTGTTGTTCGGTGACGTACAATATTGCTCAGAGACTGAAGAGAGACTTTCATTGACTGTGGGGATGAACCATGCTGATTTTCCAGTGCACCGCAGAATACGGACTCAATACCAGCTCCTGAATTGGGAAATCGTCCCAATCTACAGTTCGAGTCGTGAGTGATAGAATTCATGGTTTAACAAGCCAAGCACACCAAATTGCTCATCTCCAGATTCGAAAAAGCCTTCAATGTAAGGGACTCCGTCTAATTCTGAATAGCAATCCTTGGTCATTTTCCTTCACTGTCAAAGTGTCAGATAATTGATATGATAATTGTCAAGCTTACTTTGAACTAAAAGGGCATCCCGATCGCACGACACCTGAAGAAGCGGAGACCCCAGCTCTATGGCGACTTCCTGGCTGAAAGGATTAAAGCCTTTGGCTTCATGGAACTGGCAGATCCCATCGTAGATGCTAACATCCCATGACTGCACATGGGCATACATTTCCACCTGGATAGCGGGAAATCCCAGGTCTTCTGCCGCCTTCCCGCTGAGTCTGTTAACTCCCGATGGGTCGAGGGACCAGTAAGCTGGTTGGGCGGGAATTTGAAAGCCGTCATGTCCTCTGTTTCAGCTCGGCCAAGGGGCACAAAAAGAGGTAGCCGAAAACTAAATTGTTTCTTGGTCCCAAAAGCTTGAGATAGTAATCGATAGCACATATTGGTACTAGGGAAATCATCACCACAATTGCTACTGCGTGCAGCAGGAAATATACCAAAATCCTCGAAGCCCCAGATTATTTGGAGACGATTGAAGATATCATTGCCTGTGCAAGCCAGGTTGAAGCTTCAGTGTGTATTCGACGGCATATTCATTCATAACAGCAGCAGAATGTATCCTGCATTTGTGGCATCAACCACACTGAGAGGACAAGAAAGGAAGTGTGCACCTGATCCAGCCATTCGCCATGATTGAGGTGCCTTCTTGGTTACAATTTATTCTGGTGCTCATCAGATTCAGACAGCAAACATTATGGAGAAACATACGGAGGCCAGTAATTCTCGACAATCAGATCCATCGTAGTCCAACCCGGATCATATATCCTACAATTACACGATGCAACTTCCAAGGAGCTCTCATATTCCGGTCCCGATGAGTAACGGATGGATCCCAGTTTCACCGAGACATTTGGGGAAACCAGCCAGTAATGCGGGCGACCCAAATACCAGTCACAAATCTTGTGATAATCTCGCAGTGATATTGACATGATGGTCCCTGACTCAGATGGTGGTGCGAAAAGGGAGGAGCCATATGGCAGGGGTCCGCTGGACAAAACAGCAAGAACAATGTCATTGGTTTCAGGAGGTGTAAGATCAATGCAGAGGTGCCCGGTTGAAGATCGTATCCACACAGTATACTCTGTCCAGTGCTAGGGAAAATATGAGATAGAACAACATCTGAGAATGTTGATTTACCAGATTTCTTCCGGAAAGAGAGGATATATATTGGTTGACGTCCTGTGAAAACTGAGCTCAGAGACGTGCGTCAATGTTGATTGTGTTACCATAAATTCTCGTTCTGTGATCAACTGAATTCAAATATTCCTTGTCGGAAGTAGAATGCAGGACGTACTATGCACCTCCACAAGAAGAGGGTTGTGAAATGGGAGTTGCGGTGCTTCTCCATCACTTCTGTGTGAGGGATTAAATCTATCCATCGTCGAAATTTTGAATTTCTTTGTGGTAACGATGTGGAAATCCTGACCATCATGGAAGACTGCAGCATACACGTTCACCGTGTTCACTATCCCATAGAGCTGAGCAAGATATGTGTGGCTGCGAAGAAGTTCATCTTCATTTCATCAGAATAGTGGGACGAATGCTCTCACCGAAGGTACGAATATCGTGAGATGTACTTCCGCCATCTCTGTGAAGGGAAATGAAGGCAAGGTCAGCTCGAAGCATCTGGCAACGCACGTCTTCGGCGCCGTTGCCCTGGTACAGTGCCACCGCCATGTTTGACTTGCAACCGTGAACGCGAGCAGCATACATCCTACGGACAGAATTTCCTCCATTTTTCCGGTGCGCCACGTCGGCTCCGCGGGGAAGCCCTATTTCCTGAAGTAAATTTAAGTCTCCGAGGGGAATGAGCCGAAAGTCTGTCCAGCAACGTCAAGTGAGCTTTCTTGCTAACAAGTGATCCTTGCTGACCTGGAGGAGCACTGGGAGGCACTTGATGGATCTTGGTGACGCTCTTGAACTTCCCGCCTACCACGACAAAGTGTTTCGCCTTGGGGAAAAAGGCGCCGGTGTATCTAAAATGCGGGCTTGTAGAGGTGTCAGTGAGTAACGCTCGGGGCACGGACTGGTCTGCCGGAGCGCCATTTCCAACAAGGCTCGGGCCAATGTCGAATTCGGGCATAAATTGAGGGACGTCGTCCATGGGTGGTGGGAGCAAGGAGAGATGTTAACCGCTCAAAGACCGCGCGCGCGATGGCTGTGCGAAAGCTGTTGTGATGTGGAAGGAAAGCAGCTTCTAATCGTGTTCAAATATAGAACGCATTGCTGCATGCTGTATGGTCAAGGACAGGTTGAATCTAAACAAATTCAGTCCGAGGGCTGCATATGTGTATGAATTGAAACCGACTCCTTTACGCGGTACATCTCATATGGTTGGTTTTTCTTTGCTTGTGTTGAACGCAGATACTTATTCACTCACTCCAAGCTCACCGTGTTGACTTCCATCTTACATAAAGTTCTGCCTGGGTCCCACAGTTGTTCCTTTTCTGTTTTCTGTGTGTAGTCCTAGACCGGTGACCGTCTGTCTATGAACTCTGTCGATAGACACAACTAAGTTTCGAAAGAGGGTGGATTCGAGCCTAGTGGAGTCCAATGAGCTGCGAACTGTTTTGAATTCTAGTCAACTGCAGCGGATCAACGCATGTCACGGTCGCACCTTGCAAATGTTCGAAGCTTCAACTGCGGGTTGTGAGTCGAACCAGAATTGGGCTACATCGTTTAACGGCGTTTCTCAGGCAATTTCCAAAATCACTTACACTTCCGTTGATTCGAAATACTGTCTCTGTTTGGCCCCCAATCTCGACTTTGACACAGTATGGCTGCCGGTGCCTTTATTTATTCATGTATAAACCTTTTACCATTCTTTCTTCGTGTGAGTGCATACCCGGAGCGAAGCGGAGGCACATCTTGTCCGATGCTAAAGTAACCACGCATGATGGGAGATGAATGCCAGTATGGAAGGGTGAGCAGTGGGATTTCAGCTCGGAGACTTCCGAGTGCCTCGCCCAGTGTCAATTTTTTGCATGTTATAAAGCAGTTTGATATTCAGCGCATTATTGATCCGCATCCAAGTCAAACAAGCCCAGAGCCTGCCGCCTCAGATATGCGCGAGGCGAATGCGTTTACTTAAGCTCTGGCCTCAAATTTAAACAGAATCCCCAATTTGAAGTCAGACGTGAGCGAAATGAATGAATGGAGGTGTCGGACACAGAAAGGTAATTAGAGCGGATAATGGACACCAACATAGTGAGGACGGAAGAGAGAGCAGAGTACGAGCGCATTCGGTGAGGTGGCGAAATGCGGATATCGGAACGGAAAGACCGCGTACAAATGCCCCGACAGTGTGCACCGAGAGCTCGCGTGCAGAGCGGTGTCAAGTCAATTGGAGCGGAAAATTCACCCCCCGAAATGCAAACTCTCCAAGCGGAGAGAGAAATTCAATCATTAATCATATGCCGCTCGTCTGTACCGACGGATGAGTTAGAGCCAAAAGAAATTAAGCAAGATGGATAACCGGTCGTACCCTGGAACCATGCACACCTTCCGACTCGGATCATCCAGGAGCTTCTTGAACTCTGTTCTATCGATTTTGGCCAGCTCGGGTAGGCGCGAGTCGAACGCGATCTGGTTGGTGCGCTGGTTGAATTTGTACAGCGGGACGTGCGTGCCGTCGCGTTTTTCGACGCCAAAGACCTCCAGTGCGAGGCCGTCCGCGACAAAGACAAATCCAGCTGCATGTCGGCGCATGTTTTGCATCCACTCCGGTGGTGGCTCTGCTGCCGTGAAAGCAGCGTCGGAAAGTCTGCGCGGGAGGGGCCAGAACGAGCCGTGGAAGTGCGTGATGCCGCGGTTTATGTGCGTGATGAGGCGATGGAGGTCGAAGCTGGGTGGAAGAGTCGTCCCAGACGAGTACTGCAACTCTCGTATCTGGGGATCCATTTCGCCGTCGGGAAGCACGCAAAACCCCATCGTGACGGTGGACCACGCCTCCCCGTCTACCCACGGCATAAGCGCCACTTTATCTATCACGAAGGAATGGCGGCCACATGGGGGACCACTATCGAGGAGTTTGAGAAAAATGCCCAGGTGCATAGCTGTTTTCAGCTCTTCATTGTTTTTGAAAACCGCGTACTGGATCAATTCGATGCTGCTGTAATGCATATACCGCCTGCATAACGGGTGATTTCAAGGTGGCACGCGATGAATGCAGTATGACCTACCACTGCAACGCCTTTTCACGGAGGGTGAGGTTTGGCTCATCGATTCTGGTGGATAAAAATCAGCATCGAAAAAATGGGGAACGAGGCATTAGCGAACCCAGGTCCAAAACATTTTATGTCGGAATCCGACCGCTTTCTACTGAAATACACATACGATAGCTTTCTGTCTGTCTCGTAGAGATGGCAGCGCTCCTTGTGGCGACTTCCTGCGCTCCAGTCGTGTTTTTGGCACGTATCCTAGGTATGTGTAAGTGCATCGGCCCATCAGGAGTGTCACCGGAATATTATCTCACAGAACAATACTTTGCCACACCGCAGTACGAACAGGACATGAGCCGCTCTTTGAGTGAAGATTCGAGGCGGCCGCAGGAGTCACATGCTGGCTGCCACCGATCCCAGATGGTAATGATCTCTCGCCGAGCACGGTCATCCCAGGAGGGTTTATTCCTGGACATGGTGGTCAGAGCAAGGAATGAGGTGTAAGAGGTCTTCGAGCTTGAAGGCGGTAGAGGAGAGTAAGAACGTCACGTGGGGCATTACAAGTTCTAAATTTATTTAGACTCGTTTTTATCTCCGTTTGTACAGCCAAGTGAGGTGAAAATTGTGTAATGACGTATGTGCTTCGTGTTGGAGGCATTACTATATTAGTCAATTTTCGTGGGTATTTCTTCCTTTTTGAGTTACTCTCGTATCTCTGCTGACGTTACCATTGCGTAAGATCTTTCACGATTCTAGGCATGATGAGCGCTTGTCGTCTTCTTGCTGTCGTTATTCAGAATACTTACTCTCGTTGATTTGGTGCGCTTACGACTCATGCAGTGCGATCTGCTTGGGTCTACGGTGCATTGTAATTCCCGTATGCTGTTTCTGGTCTGCAAGTCAAGCCTGCTCCGCCATCCCCTTTACTTTGTGCACAGTTTTTTTTTTGGCTCTTTTCTTGTTTCGGCATATTGTACTAAATATTTTTTAGAGACAAGCGAAAGATCGGTACATATATGACTAAGGAGAGTACACATGGAACTAGGGCTTCGACCCGTCCCCGTAACTGACGGGTACGGGTCCCGTCGCGACAAGTCAGTACCCGTCCGACATTAGGTGGGATCGTCTTCTCTGATGGACGGGTACCGGACGGGTGGGCCCGTCAACGGGTGCACCCGTACCCGTCCGTCGACAGGTTGACGGGTCCCACCGGATGACCGCCGAAATTCACCATTCCGGCACGCTACTGAGCCCTGGAGACTTGCGGCACAGTCTCTAAAAGGGAAATGTATGATTATTTTACCCTCACCAGCATTCCCGGGCCGTTTGAAGACACAACTTGATGGTGGTTGTATGCCCGCCGCCCGGACAAATTCCCTAAATGGTATCTGCTTGCGCGATTCCCTGCACCACAGGAAGTCTAGGCTCCATTTTATGAAATAGGGTGCTAATGCCTATAGGCTCTGTAGTCGCGTTTCTCGGGAGAGATTTTCTAGTGGATAGTGGATGAAGTTCCGTCGCGCAAGCTTATGTAAAGTTGAGATGGTATCTTGAATCTTCGTCAAAGCACGCTGGTGAGTGGCACGAGAGGCGTCTAAGAAACTATTTTTAGTTGACCATAGGTGTTTAGCTTCCACGTACATTTTTCTCGCCATACTAGAGGGCGAGAGGCACCAAAAATTAAAATCACCCGTCGACGGCCGTAACGGGTATGACGGACGGGTGAGCCCCGTCCGTTGCAAAAGACGGCCTTCTTTCGACCCGGCCGTCTGATGGGACGCACGGGTCGAAGCCCTACTTGGAACTTTCCAGCCGTGTACCACATGCAGCAGATCACCCAAGGAGACACGACATGGGTCCTAGATATGTGGAAATCAGAGCTAAGTCTACCAATATGCCTACCAGGTGTCTAACTGAGCGCAAATAGTTCGTAATCTATATCAGTATAAGAAGATGGGAAAGACTGGTATACTGAGTTGGAATACTTTTGATAGTAGACAGGTTGCACAACAGTCACCGAGCCACCTCGTGGCTGATTTTGCGTGCACAGTTGGATAGCTGGTGACTCGAATGGTGGGTGAAATTAAGACAATGGAAGTTTTTAAAGTGCTAGAGGGAAGGCTAATGAAGGTATCCTTGTGTGTATGGGTCTCATAATGACTCCCTGGAACATTGATTCCATTGAATGAAGTATTTTGAACTTCAGTCGGTCAGCCAAATGTTGAGGAGGGACCGGGTACATTCTGTACTATCATAACTACGTGAGAATGACCTGATTACACCAAAAAACACTGTTCTTGTATCGAGCCATTCGAGCCAGCAGACTGCGCACGCCAAATCAGCCACAAGGTGACTCGGTCGCTGTTGCGCAACCTGTCTGGTATATATTTTACTCCCTGGTAGCTTGCTCGTTTCTTCTGTATCCTACATGAAGAATTAGTACTGGTATCGTCCCTGCATCGAAACATACCTGTGCTTCTGTAGGTTCCTGTACGGGTGCCGTGGAAGGTGTTGATTTCAAGACGCGCAGTAGTAACCTGAACATTCGATTTCTGGGAGGGCTGACTTCCGCAAGGTACTAGATTCACCGATGCCGTTGAAGTACTGACACGTGTATAATATCCTTAACTACCAACTTATCGCTTTGGAGTGTTTCAAATGCAGATAAATATGGTGTGTGGATTGTTTCCGTTCTATGTTATCTGATTAGTCTCAGGCTGCAGTTTCTATGAAGGCTGTGTTGACGTTTGCGGCTGATTGTGAAAATCGTTGGTTGCTGCACAGTTGTATCTTATTCCCTCCCATCTCCTAAAGCCATTCTGCTCGCTATGACCGACCCGGAAAGCGGACTTGTTTCCTCTTAGGAGGTACAGCTGTGGCTTTATCTCTTCGGGTTTCACCCTACTTGCAGTTCAATTCTTAGGTGTGTTCGCCAGATTCTGGTACAGCCTCTTGCAATTCACCAGGCAGTGAATGGTCTACCACCTACATCGTATTTGATTGCACACCGCCATCCGCATATTATAACCTTTTTTATGTACATTTGCCTAGTTATTTCCCAATTCTTTGGAGCCAGACCTGTGTACGGACCCGACCAAACAATCTCAGGCACTTCCTCAACTTCTTGCTGAATTGTTGATTAAGAGCCTTCTGGATCTGGTCAAAGATCTGTCTCTCACGCCTCGGCAGTCAGCCTATGCTCGAGGTATCGTTGCTTGTGTGTGCAGAGAGTGGCATGTAAGATTTCTTGCGCATTTTATAAACTTTGAATAATTCGCAATATTAGGGTCGCGTTTATGTTACACCTGCTTTTTGGTCCAACCTCGTGATCTATAAAAGCCAGCATATGTATCAACTTGGGTTCCCCTTATCGAAAATCTCTTACAGCGATCTCAATATTCATCTAGCAGGTCTGGTTGACGACATGACATATTTCGACCTCTTCACGGAAGATTTCATAGTTTTTCGCTGTATCCAAACCCACTGCAGTATTGTACTTACACTTAATCTTGTCACTTTAATGCTGGTGTACATCTACATCCCGGGTAGTCTTTCGTAGACAGACGCTTCAACAAAATGATCCTCGTACCTCGCAAACATGCTGGATTACTCCTCATATCCGCGCTCGAGATCTGTACGAGATCCTTTTGAACCTGCCAATTGGGTTGGCAATGCGTTCTGTCGACTAGAGGATCTAGATTTATTTAGTGTCCCCGTCTCCGCCCCTAGCCTATTCGATTCGTTACAGATTGTCGAAATATCTGACTTCTCTTGCGCTGCTGCTCTCGATCCCTTCATATTTCCTGCCTTATTCCCGGTCGCAATTAATCTGAGGGTCATTTGCCTGAGGCCCATGCGGGCTTTCAAATTTCCCACCGGACATTGTTTGCGGTCAGCTTTGCTGCAGATGTTGGACGTGAAATTCTATAGTACTGGCCGAGCTTTGTCAGTTGTTTGTTGGAGGCCATAGATGCTCCCATTTTATCCGAGCTTGTTGTGCGAGGGCTCTACAGCCAAGTACATCTGTTGTTGTGCCAAAAGCTGCTCTCGGGTATCAAGATTTTCTCCGCTCACCTTTGGTTTGGTTATAGTCCCCTTGGATGTACACTTATAATGTTTTGCCGCACAGCACCGAACTCGTATTGCCATGCGCAGCAATGGCCCTAAAGCCCACGTTGTTCTTGTTCGGCTAGAAATGGATGACGTCGAAAAAAGCCGATTCCCGACTGATTCCAGTGAGTGGGAGGTGTTTTGAGGTCGAATTACGGTGAAGGAATATCATGGTCAACGCGTTGAAGGGCCTGTAGCGGCCACGGCCAACGTTTGGAGACGGCAGAGGGTTTGTGACACTGGTGACAAGGAGTGACGATCAATCAAAATCATCCCAAAAGGTTTATTCCGCCATCCAAAATCCTGGAGGGGGGTGCCTACCTCCCCCTCCAGGAATTTAATCTACTCGACTGATCCAGAATAAAAGCCCTCCGCTTTTGGATGACTCAAGTGATGGGGTCCTGACAGGTGCCTCGGCATCTGGCCGAAATATTCCCCCAGAATAAATTTACCTTACGGGAAGTCACCCACTGGTTGACTTCCCGTAAGCATAGATACTTTCCGGGGATTATCTGAGGGGTGCCAACGATGTCGGCATCTACAATTTAGTTCTAACATTTATTCACTCTGGTTCCCGTAAGAGTATTCCTGATAAAATAGATATTTTCTATTGCTAGATCTCTCGTTGAGCTTGGGTACAAGGACGTGGAAGAGCGGGTCCAACTCAAGAACTTCACGGCTGCATTCCTCTCAAGGTCATATATATACATACGCCGCGGCCATACTACATGTCGAATACATTGAGCGCAAACGCTCCGAGCGACCGAGAACCACCGCCACCCACTCCGAGTCCGTCAAGAGTGCCGTGTTCGAGCTCCTGCCCAGCAGCATTCCCGACAGGGTTCATCGTTACAAGACTTCCACCTCGTCACGTGGCCCACGTGGATCGCAGCCACAACCGGCGACAAGACGCACGCCGTGGTGACAATGAGCGCGGCGTATAACAGCACAGCTTCACGCAGGGTCGTCGCGTACTGGAGCGCATGAACCGTGAAAGAAGTCGAGCAGGAAAGCTGTATGCCAGCACCACCAAAGATGCAACGTGTACCGGGTTTGAATTGTGCGGCCAAGCTATTGAGATCAGTATAATGGAGGGCGCCAGCACGTCGGAGTCGGTCATCTTGCAAGCCAAGAGCCGCAGAGTCGCGTAGACGAAAGCCGAGAGCCACAGAGTCGCGCCAATGCCATAGAGGCGCACCTCAATTCCAGATCCTCCCTTCATACCCCAATTGACTCCACACGGAGAGGCAAGCACGACAACTCGGAGCGGCGTAAACGCCTGAGAGCCCGCAAGTGTCAAGTGTGTTGTAGGACGGAAGGGCGAGAAAGAGTGACTCAGTGAGTGACTGAGCGGGTCGTGACGCGATGCCGAAGCGTAACTTAGACGCGGCATGCGGCGGCGCGTCCAAATCCGTTCTATTCAGCACGATATGCGTCTACGATAATCTGTCCAGGGGTCCGGACCCCCTGGACAGATTATCTTAGTTTAAACTCTGAAAGAGGGTCCAAACAGGATATTCCCAGATCCAAGTCCGATGGGGTCCTGACAGGTGCCTCGGCATCGCTGCCGGAAATGCAAATATATTCTGAGAAAACTATCTATGCTTACGGGAAGTCAACCACTGCCCTGAAAAATACCGTTTATAAAATGTTTAAAACAGTTTTAAACTGTTTATATACCGTTTCTGCCTGGGTCCGCAAACGAAAACTATAAATGGTTAAGGCCTTAGATCAGATCATGATATCGGCTTTTTCGGCTGGCAGGTGGCAGTGCATTTCATTTCCTCTTTCGTCAATGATCATGACCTTTCGTTTTCTGGTTTCTTCTCAGGACCAGTACTAGTCTCTTTGAGCTTGTACGGCTCTACCTCTGGCTTGACTTTGGCCTACCGACTACGAGCGCGAACATCACCTACGCCGCTCGGAGTCGAAGGGTGAACGAGAGGAAGCGGGGGAAGAGGAAGAAGCTAGCCTGACTACCAGGAACTCCAGCAGTCAGTCAGTGGGCCGACGACTCGGACAAGCACCCGAGCCAATCCAGAGAAGCGGGCAGCGGTTCCGTCCATACTGGTGCGGTTTTACGAGGTGGCTCGTAAGGTTAGTGGCTTTCACGAATACCGAGCCACGCACCGAGAGCACTCCGCCGTTAGCACGTGTAGCGCTCATGGTCCGATGCAACGATGTAACGGGTTATGGACAGGCGGGATGATACGTATCCTGTTCTATTCCATCTATATTTCTTGCTTGGATAAGATGCCTTGGGATCTCTATGTGCATCTTCCCCTCCCCATTCTCCCTCGTTATTAAATGCCACCACTTGCTCTCTCTTGCCCTTCGTCATCCACTTAACCTCTTATCCAGTATGTCCTACAGACAACGATATCGACTTCCCTCAAGCGACTCGGCGCGAACTTCCTCGGGGTGCGCGGCTCGGAGTTGTTGGACCGCCAGTAGTGGTGGGGAGTACCTCGGACGAGGTGAGTTTCTGTTCTCTTCGGTGCGATCTCTGCGTATGAGTCGTGCGCCCACGCGTTCCCGGAGCGGGGCAGCGTGCCATCGTACGAAGTAAATGAAGCGGGGAGGGCCGCGCGATCCTCGTTCTTTCTGCCATACGCCGTCACTCGGGGAGAACGAAGTGAAGGCACCGATCGCGCGAACGGGTGCGCCGCCGTCTCCTTCAAGGATCCCATTCTCCTCTCTTTCTTTCTTTGCGCTTCGCGGGCATCCTCTCCTTCCCGTCCTCCTCTTCCTCTTTGGCTCTCGTTTTCTCCCTCCCCTCTCTGCGAACGGCTTACTACTGATTTGCATCTTTATAGCGCGGCGCTCAAATGTGCATTAATCTCAGCGGATGTTGGGCACACGGCCTTCTCCATCCTACATATCTTTTCGAGTTGGGTGCGTGCTTCCTCTTTTTGCTCTTCCCTTTCCTCTCTTTCGACTTCCACGAAGCTTAAGGGAAAGTGCCTTAGGCGCCCAATAAGCGCCCGGCGGATTCGCACTTTCCTTCACTGGGATACAGCACTCGTGTATCGTTTGTCGGGCTGCGGGTGCGACGCGTTGGTCGGGGGGGGGGGGGGGGGGGGGTCTTCCCGGACGCTCGAACCCTTTCTCGGGTGCCCGCCCTCGTGCCCTCGTGCGTCGAAACGCCATAGCTATCCAGGGCCTACCACGTGCTGTGGATTTGCTGTTTGCTTGGTGCGCGATCCTGGGACGCGCACACGTACATCCCATCCCATCCCGACACAAATTGGCTTTGCGCATGTGCGGATCGCGCGATTGTAGCATAGCAGCGCATAGACTCTGCGAGCTGCACGTCACCGTGTGCGGACGGACGGCGCCTGTGAGTGAGGGGCGCGATGCGGATCCCTCTGCGCGGGACGAAATATCGGTCTGTCTATGTTGTGTTGGAACGCGGCTGGTGTATCAGTGCGCAATGCGCATGTGGCTCACACCTACCTAGGGCTTCGACCCGTCCGTCCCGTCAGGCGGCCGTCTTTCGCAATGGACGGGTGCCGTCCGTCATACCCGTTACGGCCGTTGACGGGTGGATTTAATTTTTAATTTTTGTTTTGGTGCCTTTCGCCCTCTAGTATGGCGAGAAAAGTGTACGTAGAAGCTAGACTGAACTAAAAATGGCTTCTTAGACGCCTCTCGTTCTACTCACCAGCGTGCATTGACAAACATTCAAGATACCGTCTTAACTTTTACATAAGCTTGCGCGACGGAACTTCCATCCATTAGCACCTATCTCATAAAATGGAGCCTAGACTTCCGGTGGTGCATGGAATCGCACGAGCAAATGCCATTTGAGGGAATTGTGGCAGCGGGCATACACTAAACCACCATCAAGTTGTGTCTTCAAACGGCCGGTGAGAGTAAACTAACCATCCAGTTCGCTTTTAGAGACTGTGCCGCAAGTCTCCGGGGCTCACTAGCATGCGGGAATGGTGAATTTCGGTGGTCATCCGGCAGGACCCGTCAACCCCGTCGATGGACGGGTACGGGCGCACCTATTGACGGGCCCACCCGCCGGATACCCGTCCGTCAGAGAAGACGATCCCATTCATGTCGGATGGGTCGCGACGGGGACGGGTCGAAGCCCTAGGCCGCTGCGGGAGGGCGATCAATTTTTCATAAAGCGACGTTCTCGGAGACATAAGAGCTCTGAGAATGGAGCATATACGAAAATTGATCGCCCTCCCGCAGCCTGTCATTTTCGAAGCTTAGTTTTTGGTCAAGACGCTCTTGGCGCGGTTTTGTAAAATGATGTTGAGCTCCGGGAGTGGGGTAGACATGTATCACAGATGCTGCAGAGCTTGGTCGGCCGTTCCAGGAAGAAGGATAGGCATCATAATATGTTTCTCACACGAAACACCGGGTTTGACCAGTCTGCTGGTCAACAAAGTACGTATCTTTTCCCTCGCCGGCGTATAACATCTAACTCTCCGTCTACAGATGTTACTTTTTTGGTCGATGGTGCAACACCTGTCGGCATGGGAATCGCGTTTCATTGCCGTCAGGATCCGGGTGCTTGGCCAGGATATCCGGTGAGATTGGTCATGGAGCCTGGATCCTCTTTTAAAAGCTGCAACGGTTCGTTCCTTCCACCAGTAAATTTACACCATGGTTTCTCTTCGACCTTTCATCGCGCTTTTGGCGACCACTTTGCTGTGCTCCCTGCACCAAGTCAAGGCCGCCGGTAAGCGTGTGCATTCCATCCTCCCGTTTAAGGCTTAATATGTCTGCTAGATTGCAAAGTTGTTGTAGTTGCTTCCGGAAATACCTGCGATAGCATACGTATCGCGGCCAATATCACTCGCGCGCAGCTAATGAGCTTTAACCCTGGACTGAACTGTGCTGCTCTTCAACTGGGTAAGTGAACTCACGGGTTTGAGATGCTGGCCAGGAACCAACACCTTCTAAAGGACAGAAATTATGTGTCTCGAGTGGAACGATCCCTGGACAGCCGCAGGAGAACCCCGATGGGAGCTGCTCAGTGGTGAGTTGACTGTTCTGTCCACATTCGATGCCAGTCTGAGGCTGTCGCGTATGCCCGCAGTATACAGTCATATCAGGCGACAGTTGCTCCGCCCTGGCGTCCAGGTTCTCTATAACCATTGCCAATATCGAAACCTGGAATACAAAGACTTGGAAATGGACAGGTCCGTGTGTAGCTCCGCGACTGCACACTTCCTGTTTTAATACGGTATCTACACAGGTTGCGCTGGTCTCCAAGTCGGTCAAAAAATCTGTGTTTCGGCGGAACACCTCCCCCGATTCCGTAAGTTAACTCTTTCGACGCTTTGCATCGGCGCAGCCTGACCGCAAACAGAATCGATCCAAATCAGCAATGTGGTCTTCAAACCGTTGGAAATGCAACATGCCCGTTGAAGGCATGCTGCAGCGCGTTCGGATTCTGCGGGTTAACAAGCGAATTCTGCACCGCTACGGTAGCGGCCGTTGCTACATTACATTTCACAGCCCTGACATTATCCCAAGGGAGCCAATCTTGGTACAGTAGTTTCCACAATGTCTCTGCTTGGATTCATGTTCTGGCAGCCAATCGAACTGTGGGATGCCGACCTTGCCGTCTTGCAGTTCCTCGCGAGCACTGCGGAAAATAGGGTACTACGAGGGCTGGGCTAACAAGCGCGTCGTAGGCTGTAACCCCGTTTCACCGAACCAGCTCGACCTTACCGGATTCACACATGTTCATTATGCATTTGCGACAATCTCACAGTCCTTTCAAATTCGTACGTCTTGTGAATCATCCTATCCTTGCAGTCTATGGCTAATCGTGCGACAGAAATTACTGATGACGACAACACACCACTACAAGACCTCGTCAAGCGCAAAAGCGACATCAGCGGTCTCAAAGTTCTCATCGCCGTTGGTGGTTGGGATTTCTCGTACGTCGTCATGTATATACACTGGCTCCGGATGCTGGAACTCATTCTATGTAGCGAAATGGACGCCACGAAGGATCTATTCACCTTAATGATCTCCACGAGTCAGAATCGGGCCACCTTCATTGCCTCTGTCGCCAAGTTCTTGACGCAGTTCGGCCTCGATGGAATTGGTAAGTCCACCCTTCCTTTTATCCCTTCACGCTGACAATACCAATGGCCAGATATTGATTTTGGTGAGAGTAATTAGACAGATGCTTCATCTACTGGCTGATTATACTGCGAAGAATATCCGGCGGCGATTGAGAGAAATGCCCCCGCTACCGGTGCGTTCATTTACTGTGGCACGGAAGGCGCTCTCGTGATATCATCTCACCAGATACTCCAAATCTCACCTCGTTCTTCACCGAGCTCAAGGCCGGCCTTCCGTCGAGTGCCTTGATATCAATTGGTATGCCGCCGTGAACTCGTCCGTCGCATTCTTCCTTCCGCATACTTACATCTTCCAGCTACGCCCGCGGGCTTCTGGTTCTTACGGGGTTCCAGATCGATAAGATTGCACCTAGCGTGTCTTACATCAACATGATGTGTATGTTCAATTGTTCATATTATTACTTGAGCTGTTTTCCTGATATTCGCCAGCGTATGATTATCACGGACAATGGGACACTAACGTCACGGGTCAAGCCCCAGTGACCAACCCACACACATCGATTCTTGATATGAAGGATAGCGTATTACTTTACATTCGTGCTGGAATCGACATGGGTAAAGGTAAGTCCACGATCCTCATCTACAAACTGAGCACTGATAATCAGGTATTAGTCAATCTGGGTGAGTGGTTTTGTCATGTTAGGACTCGACAGAAATTTACCATCCCACTCAGGACTAGCGGAATACGCTCGGACCTACCATTTGGCTTCGGCTACCTGTAAAGGATATAACTGCACGGTATGGATGGTGCCCGTTGCTGGATTGAAGTTCATCGCTGTGTCCATAGATGACCGGCGGTGGAGCAACGGGACCTTGCACAGCCGCCTCGGGATCCTGGCACAATTTGGGGTCGATCGTCTCATTTCTGCGGGGAACAAACCAATTCTCGATCAAACTACAGAGACGTACTTCTTCGACACTTCGGTCGGTTGTGATCAATTCTCTGAAGAGTCTATTAACTGAAAGATTTCTTCAGAGCGGAGATTTGGTTACATTTGACCAGAAGGACACCCTGGCGTTCGTTTAGTTTCGCAGCCGTCCGTGTAAGTTGGCGTGCTGACGCTGTTATTACAGCCAAAAATCCGACTTTGCGGCTAAAACATGTCTCGGGGGCACCTTTGTTTGGTATGTGCTTCACCTGTAGGAAGGGTGGTGGTTAACAAAATTTCCCCAGGTCCCTTGATCAGCCCACGGTGACGAAAACGACGCCTCCCCCGCCCACCAAAACTTATGGTGATCCTGTTACATGCACCTCCGCATTTGTACGCAACTTGCTGAGCCCAAATGTCGCCAATTTAAATATTTCTTCTCCTTTTAGGCACTCGCCAAGGTTCTACCCTAGTCGAGTTTCAATAGGATCTTCCCGCTAATCATTGTCTCAGAAACGAATGGACGCCATGATGGATTATTTACTTCCACCGATCGTAGGTAAAATGTTTGCCATTGCTTTTCAGTCAGTGGAAACTGACGTGCCAATCCAGGCGAAGGTGTCCTGGTGGTTACTTCTCATCTGAACCCGATCTTGATACCCGAGAGTGGACGGATGCGGTATGCCCAGCTGCACAAACTCTAAACCCAGATGACCTGATATCATGCAGAACAAATGGAGACCATTTTCAATTATATAAAAATAACCGGTGATGACTCGGACAGCTACGATAAATTCAACCAGGCGGCGTTTCCGTTTCCGGAGGGCAGTTCCGGTGGAGATTGGAAATCTTATTTTACTGGTACGCTCGAGCAAATTGCGTGCTAATCGTCAATTCATTGACTTGATCAGGTATCGGGTCTCCGACTTCGTTTGACGACGCACTGTGGACATCAATCATGTACTTCAAGATTGGCGACTACAAGGATCAACGACGAAGATTACTATGTACGTATCTTAGACTCTGAAATTGTGCACTCTGAAAACAGAAGTGGCAGAAATTCGGTGCTGGTATTCTGGACATGGTCAAGGACAACGCCTGTGAATCGGTTTCCTTTTGAGATCAACGATAACAAGGCTGACAATTGGCAGTGGACACCATCAGCGACTGCAACAAAGGAAGCGGAGGTAAGTTAATGCCCATACACTTGAACTGCAGCTGATGTCTTTCGCAGTATGGTGGGACTCGGTCAGTTGGCGCAGGTGTTAAGTCGGTCTATGTGCTCATCTTCCGATAGAGTAAAGGTTACAAGAACACCGTTACCAATGGATTGTTCCTCCTCGCAAATGGACTGGCATTTGAACGATTGAACGATGACCACTACAAGCAAGATGCACTCGACGTAAGCAACATTTTGCGTAAATGAACATGTCTGGAATGTTCACAGACTTGGGGTTGGCTCTCACAAAGTGGACTGCGCACTCAAATGGACTCTGGCGAGACGGTATACATTGGGACAAGGACGCAAAATCATGTACGATTGATGGTGGCCTCTATACTTACAATCAAGTACGCCCTCACTTCTGTTGTTCGTGACCTGCTCCTAACCCAATTTGTAAGGGGACGATTCCAGCTGGATTGGCAGTGCTGTACAAGATTACTGGTGGAACCAATGGCGACTATCTTTCCGATGCAGAAATCACGTTGAACGCCGTCCTGAACACAGACACCGACTTCACCAAAGACGGGATTCTGCGGGAACCCATTTGCGATCCGGCACCCAGATGTAACAAGGATGAAGCCAATGGACCGGATCGAATGGTTTTCAAGGTGTGTTTTGATACTATCCAGAGGTTGCAACTGACCGTTGATTGCCAGGGCATCTTCATGAAACATGTCATGGTGAGGCTCCGACGCAAATAATGTCATCTCGCTCATAATCTGATCATCAGTATTATATCGATATCGCCAAAGGAGTTGGTACAGGCAACGTGTACTCCGGTCCCTTCGCGTCTGCAATCTGGAAGCAGTTCATGGCCGTTACAAGTGACACGTACGTCTGGATTGTTTCTGATACATGCGAAATCATCACCACGAACTGACACTGTACCTGTCCAGCGTAACTGACGATGACGAGACTGGGGATCCATGGTAGATCTTAAGTATCCCATTGAATGGCCAGAAGTTGATGTCGTCTTCCCCAGGTTCCCGAGCGATGACCGATACTTCAACGGGTATACGGACCAGGCAGGCATTGATGCCATTTTGACAGCCATTTTGGTAAGTACTGTCTCCATGGTTCGATTTTGCTCAGAATCTTATTATCATTCATTGATGTGTACAGTATGGGCGATGCGGGGAAAACTGATCGCCCTGCTCCACTTGGAGAGAAATCTTGATAGTAATTCCTTCTTATCATATAAAAACAATCATATTGGATGACTTCCCATAAGCATAGATATTTTTTTCAGAATATATTTGGATTTCCGGCAGCGATGCCGAGGCACCTGTTCCCCCATCGGACTTGGATCTCGGATTTTCCAGTGTCGACCCTCTTTTAAACCTTAATTTACTATAGTCTGTTTGACGGGGCAGCTTGACCATCATCACGTTCTCATGAGCATCCAACTGAGCAGGGCCCTCCACTGTGCTCCATTGCCCCTATACATTTGCCGCTCCCGGAGGGCATCCGTGATTACATCGATTTTCTTCTTTTTATTGTGGCTTTTCTGTCAGCGCGCGCAAACCTGCACGAGTCTCCGAAGATGGCAGTATACCGCGCATTCCAAGCTGACTTCGCAGGTATTTCTCGTACCAGCACTCTCTCTCTGCAATGCGATTCGTCGCCTTGCAGAAGGTGAATTTCAGATGTGTACATATCAACCCACTTAACTCTGTGTATAAGTCCTCGTGGAGTATAGAGCTCACTCCCAGCCAATTAAGCCTTAGGTCCCTGCAAGGGTGTTGGGAGAGTCGGTTGTTCGAGCCCACCCGAGGACATGAAGTATTGGCAGGTTTTGCCAACTTTTATTTTTGTAAGCCTTCGTTTGCATTTCTTTTCGCATTTCACAACTTTCTTTAATTTTGTTTTTGGCGGATTTTGCTAGCGGTGTGCCACAGTCGGCGACATTGTTGTACTGGATTCTCGAAGAAGCGCATCGAATGTGAATATGCACATATCAAGCAACCCAGCTAAGCTCATCCTGCTCATTGATAGGATCATTTTGGGAGAGTCGGTAGTTCGAACCACCTGAGGGGCGTCTTTGGCTTTATATATCCTCTTTGCCTTTCCTTCGATGGGCACCATCGAATACCCACCATATGATAGCACAACTTTTCTTGCTTTGCCCCCCCCAATTGCAATATTTTCCAGATATGATTCCATTGGCCTGCACAATTTGCAGCGCGATTGAGTGACTGCTGGGAGGATGAGTTTAGCTACACACCTATCAACAAACCGAACTGTGTACACAAGTTCTCGTGGAGTAAAGTAACTCACTCCCAACCAATAGTTCGTTGCGTATGAAATTTCCGGGAGAGTCGGTGGTTCGAACCCACCCGAGGACATGGGGATAGTCGAATATGTTTTTTTTGCCGGTTCTTCCATGATTCTCCTGTTCATGTCACGCATTCTGAATTACCGGTTCTGTTTCGCTGGCTAGAGAAAATTGTCAGTCATGCATTCAGATTCGGAGCACTCAGACATGACACAAACCTACAGAGGCTTGAGGTTAAAGCAGAAGCCTCGTGGATAAAGTTACTCACTCGCATCCAATTTCCAGGCTGATGTGATTTTGGGGAGTGTGGTGGTTTGGACCACCCGGCACTTTGTGTGTACTTTTTGTTCTGTGTCAAAATCGTTTTCCGTGCCGCACCGGGGGCCTTCACATTTACAGAGGCTCGAAAGTAGGTGGATAAGTCCTCGTGGAGTGACGAAGCTCGCTCCGAACCAATACATGCATTAACGCATAGTTTCAGGGAGTCGGTGGTTCGAATCCACCCGAGACATATATAGCTCTGTATTTCATTTTTTTTTTCATTAAAAAAAATTTAGTCGAACACTCCGTGAATCTACACTAGTATCCGGTATATATCTCCCCTCGGCGCACTTAACTCACTGCCACCTATTGTAAATTAATGTGTCAGCTTTTTTATTTTGTAGTGGAATTTGATAGATATCTTTGTCCTGAGAATTTTCTGCACTCAGGTACGCTCTGACTCGCACCTACAAATGTCCGAAGCTGGAGGAGGAAGTCCTTGTGGAGCAACGAAGCTCATTTGTACTCGATTTGGCGTCCAAACCGAATTTTTTAGGAGAGCCGGTGGTTCGAACCCACTAGTACTCTAGGACGTTCTTCTACTTTCTTTTTTGTGAGTTTTTTCTTTTCCTCCTTCCTTTTACCCTGTCAAGTAGTTGACCCCTCCGTGAGTCAGACGCTCAGCGGGGCGTGAGATATCATGTGGGACAGGGACATGGGTACGTGCGGAGGTAGCAGAACGGGGACAGCGGGCGGCCCCGCGGGGACGGCAATGAAGGTGGGGGAGATACATATCCGGAGCCGGCCGAGAATAGCGCGGGCGGGCGGATGGGGATGGCAACGAGACCGGCGGATGGGGAAGCTGTCCGCTGTGCCCGCCCTCCTCCGCTTGGATACGTCGGCGCCGCACCGCAGTACCCCTGCCACACACACTCCCCGCGATAGCAGCGCCCCGGGCCCCACCGGGCGCGGTTATTATATATTTTATTTCACTCTATGTATGATTTCCCTCTCAACACGGCACCATTCAGTTCCGTGCCCGTGTGCGAATGCCCCACAATATCGAGGCACAAATTCCGACCCGCGGCTTTCATCGATGGCGAGGACATAATTTCATACACAGACACATACTTATCAACCCACCCAACTGAGCGCATAAGTCCTCGTGGAGCAGCGAAGCTCACTCCCATTGATTGATTCTCCTCAATAGTTTCGAATTTCAGGGAGAGCCGGTGGTTCGAACCCACCCGGGGACATGAGCTTTGCTTGTGTTTCTTTTTGTGTAAAAAATCCTTTTTCCGTGCCACACCGGGGGCCTTCACATTTACAGAGGCTCGAAGTCTAAAGAGGAAGTCCTCGTGGAGTAAGGAAGCTCACTCCCACTAAATACGAGCAGTGAAAGTCGGTGGTTCCGGGAGAGCGGGTGGTTCAAACCCACCCGAGCACATGTCTTGTGCTCGGATCTTTTCTTTTTTGGTATCCCCCAACCCAACCCAACCCAAGTTCTCGTGGTGGGCGATTTACGCAGGAGGATAATAATTTGGTCCAGCCGGCAGTGGCATTTGAATGCCGAGGGTAGTATGCTTTTAAATTTCGGACACGCACCAATAGATGTTCAAAGATTGGGTGGATAAGTCCTCGTGGAGTAATGAAGCTCCCTCCCGTTCATTAATTTGCCGTTTAATTCGGAATTTCAGGGAGAGCCGGTGGTTCGAACCCACCCGAGGACATTCCCCACTTCGTCCCAATTTTTTTTTCCCGTACAGATCGCTAGAGACGTGGTTCCCTTTCACCCTCCTGCAGTAGTTTTCCTTTTTTTTCCCACGTATTTTGGTAGGACGCAGACGTCATTGCGCTTGCATTTTTATACACCCAGGATTTAGAATCTACAGCGGCTCGCAGGTAGATTGGATAAGTCCTCGTAGCGCAATGAAGCTCGCTCCTACCCAATACAGGCATCGATGCATAGTTTAAGGAGAGTCGGTGGTTCAAACCCACCCGAGGACATATTTTGGGATTTCTTATATTTTTTGTTTTGTTTTGTTCGACCACTCTGTGAATTTTTACACCAGTACTCCGTGTACCTACATGTATCCCAAGCGCTCCTTGATCACTACAATCCATTGTGCTGGAAGATAAATTACTAGGTCTCAGGCTGTTTATTTTCTCCTAGGATTTGATAGGACGCGAGCCATCTCTGTCCTCGGATTTTTCCACACTCAGGAATTAGAGGACGCTCAGACTCGGACCTACAAATGTTCGAAGCATGGAGGAATAAGTCCTCGTGGAGTAACGAAGCTCCCTCCCGTTCATTAACTTGCCATCTGTCTGTTCAGGAATTTCAGGGAGAGCCGGTGGTTCGAACCCACCCGAGGGCATTCTTTGATTCGTTGTGCTTTTTTTTCTTTTCCCGTACAGATCGCTAAAGATATGGTTCCGCTGCAGCCTTGGGTCTCGTATCATCCTGATCATAATCCGCTTTTTCTCTCTAATATTTTGGTAGGACGCAGACGTCATTGCGCTTGCATATCTAAACACCCAGGATTTAGAATCTACAGCGGCTCGCAGGTAGGTCGAATAAGTCCTCGTAGAGCAATGAAGTTCGCTCCGACCCAATACCAGCCTTGATGTATAGTTCAAGGAGGAGGGGTGGTTCGAACCCATCCGAGGACATATGTTGGGATTTCTTTTATTTTTTGTTTTGCTCGACCACTCCGTGATTTTTTACACCAGTACTCCGTGTACCTACATGTATCCCAAGCGCTCCTTCCGCACTACCATCTATTGTGCTGGGCGATAAATTACTAGGTCTCAGGCTGTTTATTTTCTCGTAGGATTTGATAGGACGCGAGCCATCTTTGTCCTCGATGAATTTTTAGACACTCAGGAATTAGAGGACGGTTAGATACACACAGTTATAGAGGCTCGAAGCTGGAGGAAGAAGTCCTCGTGGAGCAATGAAGCTTACTCTCGCCTAGTGCCGTGAGTGTGTCATTTCCGAGAGTGCCGGTGGTTCGAACCCACCCGAGGACGTATTTCGATAACGGCTTGTTTTTCCAGTATTTTTCCGTTCTTTTCTTCTTCTAATGGCTCGACCGACATCCAGACTGAGATGTGAGCACTTGCGGAAACATCCTCCGCGGCACCAATACAGATATCAGCGAGTGGTCCAAACGATCACAATCACAGCAAGCAGTCCGCTCGGATTGGAATTGCATTACATCGGCAAGTCAAACAATCATTCCATTCAATTACATCGGCTCTAGGATATATACGTGCGGGGCGAGGGGTCGGGCGTCGTTGACAAATAAATAGGTGCGTGCGGTAGGTAGGTAGACAATGTCGTCGGAGGTAGAAGGGAGACGGAACGTGCGAAGGGGGAGGGTATGCGTGCGAGCGTGGTGAAATGTCATTGGGCGAGGGACGAGACAGACGTGCGGAGGTAGCACAGCGGGAACCGTGACGGGGACGTGAATAGCCGGACCAGAATAGCAGAACCAGAATAGCGCGGCAGGAGGGCGGATGGGGATGGCGACGAGAGCGGAGATGCGGGCGTTAATCAACGGGATGGGGCAGGTCGGCCAATCCGCTACGTCCGTGGATACGTTGGCGCCTATAGCACCGCCAACGCACCCAACAATACCCCGCGCCGCTCACCGCCAACGCACCCAGCGGTATCGCTATCCCGCGCGCACCAGTGCCAGCGCGGCGTTCGCGCTTGAGCTCGTAGAGGTGGTCGGCGCCGATGAGCTGGGCGGCGCCGTCACAGACGATCCGGAAATAGAACCGACGACGAAGCAGACGCGGATGAGGACGGGGTAAACGACGCAAAGCTCAGACTGGTCGGCGTGGCCGCTGCGGCGCAGAACTTCTGCACGAGGGCCTCGGCGGAGGCGACTTCGGAGGGGCAGCCGGTGAGGCAGCCGAGGAAGGCGGAGGTGTAGTTTGCGGGACTGGGGGAGTTAGCATTGTATTATTGTGAGGAGAGAAGGAAAGAAAGACGCACTTGGGACAAAAACAATCCACTGCCGCCAGGCTCTGGCACCCATCCGCGCCTGCTGCGACCGCCAAGCAATTGTTCACTACACGCAGGCCCCAATCACACTGCGGGCAAGTGCCATGACCGTGGGTTCATGGCATTTGATGGGCATAGCACCGACACTTGCCATGGCGTTTGCCAGGCATTGCACACATTTCTTTGTTCCTTTGTTGGCGTGAGAAATCTGTCTGCCTTCCGCGGCTTGCGCTCGGTAATCACTCGGCGATCACTTCCACCTTGCAACCGCGAGGTGTTTTGATTTTTTCAACCACTGCTGAGTCCAAGAAATATGTATTTCTTCCCATGAGTTAGTTATACAAAAGTTTGCTCTTGTTTCTCGTTTTGCCGAAGACTTCTCAACGTGCAGCCAATTTTGCATGGGCACCGGGTTTAAAGTCGCACGCAAAACAAATTCATTGTGCTGCAGGCGTGAGACCAGATAAAGGCCACAAGATGTACTGGTAGACTCTGCCTCGGGCTCTCCAGGCTCCTCTGCTCCTGTTCGGAGTGAGACGAGGGCCAGCAAGTAATGAAAGAGCGAAGGGAAGAATTTCTCATTGGGTTTGAACTTGAACGCCGGACTTTCCCACGCTGACAAAGGAACAAAGGGAATTGTGCAATGCCTGGCCAACGCCATGGCAAGTGTCTGTGCTCTGCCTGTCAAATGCCATGAACCCGCGGTCATGGCCCTTGCCAGCAGTGTCAGTACATGTTTTCGTTTTTTTTCATCGAGTAGAGGAAGAGGGAGATGCACCACACGGCGAAACGGCGCTCAGACTCGGGAGCGCGGCGGAGTTGCTTGGGGTGCCGATACTGTTGCTGCTGCTGGGCGCACTGCTCAAATCTCCGGATGCTGGGACGGCGCTGGAGGCCTTGGTGGCACTGTGGCTGGAGGACGCAGCGGAGGCGCCGAGAGCGCTGAATGCGAGCAGGAGGAGGGTGTGGGGGAGGGAGAGCATCTGAGATGTGTTAGTCTTGTTGTCAGTCAAAGGAAAGAAGACGCACAAAGAACAATGGCGAGGGAAACGTCCGCAGTGGCATTTGTTATTTCCCGAATGCCGATGGTGCTATACATTTAAATTTCGGACGCGCACCAATAGATGTTCAAAGGCTGGGAAGACAAGTCCTTGTGGAGCAATGAAGCTCGCTCCTGCCTATTATCATGCGGGTATGAGATTTCCGGGAGCGCCGGTGGTTCGAACCCACCCGAGGACATTCCTTGATTCGTCGCATTTTTTTCTTTTCCCGTACAGATCGCTAGAGACGTGGTTCCCTTTCACCCGTGAGTATCATTCTGCAGTAGTTTTCCTTTCTTTCCCCCCATATCGTGTCCCCAATATTGCAACATTTCCGAACTCGAATGACCGGCTATCTACAGTTCCTACAATTCTCCGGGCGTAGCGTAGCCTCCAATTATAAACCACGATGTTAATGCATATTACCACAATGGACTTCTCGAGATGCACTCTGGTAGATATACGGCGATCTCGCTTGATAATGCGCTGTAGCTTTGGATAATCTTGCAAGAGCTCGACAAACGATCTCGGTTCTTTGTGATACCACGGCATTCGATGATCTTCCCGCCGACAACATCTTCGACGACGAGGCAGAGCAACCACACATAACTGTCGTCGCGGAGGGAGCTATTAGCATGGGCAAGGAGAGGCCAATGAACAGATCATAGATGCAGATGGATCATATTCATCCAAAGGACCACAAAAACCATCCTTACCACGGCCATGGATTCAAAATCCGGACTGAAAATGGGGATTTCTATGAGGATTTAAATTCTGCTGAGGCTAACTATGGATGGATTTTGGATTTGAGGGCCACCATCGATGCGTATGGATCATAGTCATCCAAATGACCCCAAAAACCATCCCTGCCACTCAACGGGGCCACAGATTCAAAATCCAAATTAATACCTGTTTGCAGGTCCATTTCTGCCTGAAATTCTTCGATTTGAGGGTCACAATTTGTAGTGCAATTGAGTAACTGCTGAGAAGATGAGTTTCAGCTCCACACCTATCAACAAACCGAACTGTGTACACAAGTCCTCGTGGACCAAAGCAACTCACTCCCAACCAATAGTTGGTGGTTGTATGAAATTTCCGGGAGAGTCGGTGGTTCGAACCCACCCGAGGACATGGGAGATAGTCGAGTCGCTTTTTTTTTGCCGGTTCTTCCATGATTCTCCTGTTCATGTCACGTATCCTGAATTGCCGGTTCTGTGTCGCTGGCTAGAGAAAATTGTCAGTCATGCATTCAGATTCGGAGCACTCAGACATGACACAAACCTACAGAGGCTTGAGGTTAGAGCGAAAAGTCCTCGTGGAGTAAAGTTACTCACTCCCATCCAATTTCTAGGCTGACGTCGATTTGGGGAGTGTCGGTGGTTCGACCCACCGGGCACCTTCACATTTATAGAGGCTAGAAGGTAGGCGAATAAGTCCTCGTGGAGTGACGAAGCTCGCTCCGAACCAATGCAGGCCTTGGCGCATAGTTTCAGGAGAGTCGGTGGTTCGAATCCACCCGAGGACATATGTGGGTTTCAATACCTTTCGATTTTTTCGATTTTTAATTTTTTTTAGCTCGAACACTCCGTGAATCTTACACTAGTATCCGGGTATCGTGCGCACTGAACTCACTACCACCTATTGTAAATTGATGTGTCAGCCTTTTTATTTTGTAGATTTTCTGCACTCAGGATGTAGAGGACGCTCTGACATGCACCTACAAATGTCCGAAGCTGGAGGAGGAAGTCCTTGTAGAGCAACGAAGCTCATTCGTACTCGATTTAGTGTCCAAACCGAATTATTTGGGAGAGCCGGTGGTTCGAACCCACTAGTACTCTAGGACATTCTTCTACTTTCTTTTTTGTGAGTTTTTTCTTTTCCTCCTTCCGTTTACCCTATCAAGTAGTTGACCCCTCCGTGAGACAGACGCTCAGGACATGGGCACGTGCGGAGGTAGCAGAACGGGGACAGCGGGTGGCCCCGCGGGGACGGCAATGAAGGTAGGGAGATACGTATGCGGAGCCGGCCGAGAATAGCGCGGGCCGGCGGATGGGGATGGCAACGAGACCGGCGAATGGGGAAGGTATCCGCTGTGCCCGTCTTCCTCCCCTTGGATACGTCGGCGCCGCACCGCAGTACCCAAGCCACACACTCCCCGCGATAGCGGCGCCGGGCCCCACCGGGCGCGCGGTTATTATATATTTTATTTTACTCTATGTATGGTTTTCCTCTCAACACGGCACCATTCAGTTCCGTGCCCGTGTGCGAAGACCCCACAATATCGAGGCACAAATTCCGCCCGCAGCTTTCATCGATGGCGAGGACATAATTTCAGACACAGACACACACTTATCAACCCACCCAACTGAGCCCATAAGTCCTCGTGGAGCAGCGAAGCTCACTCCCATTGTTTGATTTCCCCAATAGTGTCGAATTTCAGGGAGAGCCGGTGGTTCGAACCCACCCGGGGACATGAGCTTTGCTTGTGTTTCTTTTTGTGTAAAAAATCATTTTTCCGAGCCGCGCCGGGGGCCTTCGCATTCACAGAGGCACGAAGTCGAAAGAGGAAGTCCTCATGGATTAAGGAAGCTCACTCCCACTGAATACGAACACTGAAAGTACATAGTTCCGGAGAGCTGGTCGTTCGAATCCACCCGAGGACATGTTTTGAGCTCGGTCTTTTCTTTTTTTGTATCCCCCCAACCCAAGTCCTCGTACCGTGGGCGATTCACGGAGGAGGATAATAATTGATTTAGCAATAACACGGTGCGATTTTATTCGTCCGTCCGCAGTGGCATATATTATTTCCTGAATGCCGAGGGTACTATACATTTAAACTTCGGACACGCACCAATAGATGTCCAAAGGCCGGGTAGATAAGTCCTCGTGGAGTAACGAAGCTCCCTCCCGTTCATTAAGCTTCCCATGTGATCCTGAATTTCAGGGAGAGCCGGTGGTTCGAACCCACCCGAGGACATCTTTCGCTTCGTCTCATTTTTTGTTTTGTTTTTGTTTTGTTTCCCGTACAAATTGCTAGAGACGTGGTTGCCTTTCACCCGTAGTTATCACTCAGGAGTAGTTTTCCTTTTTTTTGCCCCCATATTTTGGTAGGACGCAGACGCCATTGCGCTTGCATTTTTATACACCCAGGATTTAGAGGATTTAGAGGACCTGCAGAGACTCGCGGGTAGGTTGCACAAGTCCTCGTAGAGCAAGGAAGCTCGCTCCGACCCAATACCAGCCTTGATCCTTAGTTTAAGGAGAGTCGGTGGTTCGAACCCACCCGAGGACATATATTGATCTTGAATGGGATTTTTTGTTTGTTTGACCACTCTGTGATTTTTTACACCAGTACTCCGTGTACCTACATGTATCCCAAGCGTTCCTTCCTCACTAGCATCTATTGTAGTGGACGATAAACTACTAGGTCTCCTGCTGTTTATTTTCTCGTAGGACGCGGGCCATCTTTGTAAATTGTCCTCGGATTTTTTACACTTAGGAATTAGAGGACGGTCAGATACACACAGTTATAGAGGTTCGAAGCCGGAGTAATCAGTCCTCGTGGAGTAACGAAGCTCCCTCCCGTTCATTAAGCTTTCCATGTGATCCTGAATTTCAGGGAGAGCCGGTGGTTCGAACCCACCCGAGGACATCTTTCGCTTCGTCTCATTTTTTTTTTGTTTTTTTTGTTTTTGTTTTCCCGTACAGATCGCTAGAGATGTGGTTCCGCTGCAGCCTTGGGTCTCGTATCATCCTGATCATAATCCGCTTTTTCTCTCTAATATTTTGGTAGGACGCAGACGTCATTGCGCTTGCATTTTTATACACCCAGGATTTAGAGGAGGCTCGCACACCTGCAGAGACTGGCGGGTAGGTTGGTAGAGCAGAAAGCTCGCTCCGACCCAATACCAGCCTTGACGCATAGTTTAAGGACATACCTACAGTATCCCCAGCGCTCCTTCCTTACTACCATCTATTGTGCTGGACGATAACTTACTAGGTCTCAGGCAGTTTATTTTCTCGTGGGACGCAGGCCATCTTTGTAAATTGTCCTCGGATTTTTCTACACTCAGGAATTAGAGGACGGTTAGATACACACACTTATAGAGGCTCAAAGCTGGAGGAATAAGTCCTCGTGGAGCAATGAAGCTTACTCTCGCCTAGTGCCGTGAGTGTGTCATTTCCGGGAGTGCCGGTGGTTCGAACCCACCCGAGGACATATATTGATCTTGAATGGGATTTTTTGTTTTGTTTTGTTCGATCACCCTGTGAATTTTTACACCAGTCCTCCGTGTACCTACATGTATCCCAAGCGCTCCTTCCTCCCTACAATCTATTGTGGTGGACGATAAATTACTAGGTCTCCCGCCGTTTATTTTCTCGTAGGATTTCATAGGACGCGAGCCATCTTTGTAAATTGTCCTCGGATTTTTCTACACTCAGGAATCAGAGGACGGTTAGATAGATACACACAATTATAGAGGTTCGAAACTGGAGGAAGAAGTCCTCGTGGAGCAGTGAAGCTCGCTCCCGCCTATTATCGTGCGGCTGTCTCATTTCCGGGAGTGCCGGTGGTTCGAACCCACCCGAGGACGTCACAGTGTTTCGACAACGTTGTTTATTTTTTCCATTATTTTTTCTGTTGCTCAGACGTGGGCACCTACACTTGGGGAAACATCCTCCGCGGCGCCGATACAGCTGCCAGCGAGTGGTCCAAACCGCATCATGATCACAATCACAGCAAGCAGTCCGCTCGAATTGGAATTACATTACATCGTCAAGTCAAGCAGTCACTCCATTCAATTACATCGGCTCTAGGATATATACGTGCGGGGCGGGGGGTCGGGCGTCGTTGACAAATAAATAGGTGCGTGCGGTAGGTAGGTAGACAATGTCGTCGGAGGTAGAAGGGAGATGGAACGTGCGAAGGGGGAGGGTATGTGTGCGAGCGTGATGAAATGTCATTTGGGCGAGGGACGAGAGAGACGTGCGGAGGTAGCACAGCGGGAACCGTGACGGGAACGTGAATAGCCGGACCAGAATAGCAGGACCAGAATAGCGCGGGCAGGCGGGCGGATAGGGATGGCGACGAGAGCGGAGATGCGGGCGTAATCAGTGCGTATGGGGCAGGTCGGCCAATCCGCTACGTCCGTGGATACGCTGGCGCCTATAGCACCGCCAACGCACCCAACAATACCCCCGCGCCGCTCACCGCCAACGCACCCAGCGGTATCGCTATCCCCACGCGCACCAGTGTCAGCGCGGCGTTCGCGCTCGAGCTCGTAGAGGTGGTCGGCGCCGATGAGCTGGGCGGCGCCGTCACAGACGATCCGGAAACAGAAACTGACGACGAAGCAGACGCGGATGAGGACGGGGTGAACGACGCAAAGCTCAGACTGGTCGGCGTGGCCGCTGCGGCGCAGAACTTCTGCACGAGGGCCGCGGCGGAGGCGACTTCGGAGGGCAGCCGGTGAGGCAGCCGAGGAAGGCGGAGGTGTAGTTTGCGGGACTGGGGGGAGTTAGCATTGTATTATTGTGAGGAGAGAAGGAAAGAAAGAAGCACTTGGGACAAAAACAATCCACTGCCGCCAGGCTCTGGCACCCATCCGCGCCTGCTGCGACCGCCAGGCAATTGTTCACTATACGCAGCCCCCGATCAATACGTGTTCTCGTTCTTTTCATCGAGTAGAGGACGAGAGAAACGGACCACACGGCGAAATGGCGCTCAGACTCGGGAGCGCTGCGGAGTTGCTTGGGGTGCCGATACTGTTGCTGCTAGTCGAGACGCCTGATGCTGCGACGGCGCTGGAGGACTTGGTGGCGCTGTGGCTCGAGGACGCTGCGGAGGCGCCGAGAGCGCTGAAGGCGAGCAGGAGGAGGGTGTGGGGGAGGGAGAGCATCTGAGATGTGTTAGTCTTGTTGTCAGTCAAAGGAAAGAAGACGCACAAAGAACAATGGCGAGGGAAACGTCCGCAGTGGCATTTGTTATTTCCCGAATGCCGATGGTGCTATACCCTTAAATTTCGGACGCGCACCAATAGATGTTCAAAGGCTGGGAAGACAAGTCCTTGTGGAGCAATGAAGCTCGCTCCTGCCTATTATCATGCGGGTATGAGATTTCCGGGAGCGCCGGTGGTTCGAACCCACCCGAGGACATTCCTTGATTCGTCGCATTTTTTTCTTTTCCCGTACAGATCGCTAGAGACGTGGTTCCCTTTCACCCGTGAGTATCATCCTGCAGTAGTTTTCCTTTCTTTCCCCCCATATCGTGTCCCCAATATTGCAACATTTCCGAACTCGAATGACCGGCTATCTACAGTTCCTACAATTCTCCGGGCGTAGCGTAGCCTCCAATTATAAACCACGATGTTAATGCATATTACCACAATGGACTTCTCGAGATGCACTCTGGTAGATATACGGCGATCTGGCTCGATAATGCGCTGTAGCTTTGGATAATCTTGCAAGAGCTCGACAAACGATCCCGGTTCTTTGTGATACCACGACGTTCGATGATCTTCCCGCCGACAACATCTTCGACGACGAGGCAGAGCAACCACACATAACTGTCGTCGCGGAGGGAGCTATTAGCATGGGCAAGGAGAGGCCAATAAACAGATCATAGATCCAGATGGATCATATTCATCCAAAGGACCACAAAAACCATCCTTACCACGGCCATGGATTCAAAATCCGGACTTAAAATGGGTATTTCCATGAGGATTTAAATTCTGCTGAGGCTAACTATGGATGGATTTGGATTTGAGGGCCACCATAGATGCGTATGGATCATAGTCATCCAAATGACCCCAAAAACCGTCCCTGCCACTCGACAGGGCCACAGATTCAAAATCCAAATTAATACCTGTTTGCAGGTCCATTTCTGCCTGAAATTCTTCGATTTGAGGGTCACAATTTGTAGTGCAATTGAGTAACTGCTGGGAAGATGAGTTTCAGCTACACACCTATCAACGAACCGAACTGTGTACACAAGTCCTCGTGGAGTAAAGTAACTCACTCCCAACCAATAGTTCGTGGGTTATGAAATTTCCGGGAGAGTCGGTGGTTCGAACCCACCCGAGGACATGGGAGATAGTCGAGTCGCTTTTTTTTGCCGGTTCTTCCATGATTCTCTTGTTCATGTCACGCATTCTGAATTGCCGGTTCTGTGTCGCTGGCTAGAGAAAATTGTCAGTCATGCATTCAGATTCGGAGCACTCAGACATGACACAAACCTACAGAGGCTTGAGGTTAGAGCGAGAAGTCCTTGTGGAGAAAAGTTACTCACTCGCATCCAATTTCCAGGCTGACGTCGATTTTGGGGAGTGTCGGTGGTTCGCACCCGGCCCCCTTGTGTGTACTTTTTGTTCTGTGTAAATATCGTTTTCTGTGCCGGACCGGGGCCTTCACATTTACAGAGGCTCGAAAGTAGTGGATAAGTCCTCGTGGAGTGATGAAGCTTGCTCCGAACCAATACAGGCATTAACGCATAGTTTCAGGGGAGTCGGTGGTTCGAATCCACCCGAGGACATATATGAGTTCTCTGATCCTTTCATTTTTTTTTTCCATTTAAAAAAAAATTTAGGTCGAACACTCCGTGAATCTTACACTAGTATCCGGGTATCTCCCCTCGCGCACTTAACTCACTACCACCTATTGTAAATTACTGTGTCAGCTTTTTTATTTTGTAGTGGGATTTGATAGACATCTTTGTCCTGATAATTTTCTGCACTCAGGATTTAGAGGATGCTCTGACTCGCACCTACAAATGTTCGAAGCTGGAGGAGGAAGTCCCTGTGGAGCAATGAAGCTCATTCGTACTCGATTTGGTGTCCAAACCGAATTTTTTGGGAGAGCCGGTGGTTCGAACCCACTAGTACTCTAGGACATTCTTCTGCTTTCTTTTTTGTGAGTTTTTTCTTTTCCTCCTTCCTTTTACCTGTCAAGCAGTTGACCCCTCCATGAGACAGACGCTCAGGAGTGTGTGAAATATCATGTGGCAAATACTTCATTAGCTCATCTTAAGTTCTAGGCGGTCCAGACCACTTTCAGACTTAAGTTTTAGTACATCTTAAGTTCTGCTACTGTAGTCTAAGGTCGTACTACATGCAACTCAACAACACTTTCTTAAGACTTGAGTTGGAACCTCTTAAGTTCACACTGCGCTCGAACTTAAGATGCATCAAAAATTCCATATTTAAAATAATGAGGTACATATCACTGAAGTCTCTACGGAACTGAAGTTTCGCACAACTTCAGTTCCACCTTGTTCAGTTCTGCATATGGACTTGAGTTCCGGCAGAACCGAAGTTCTGCACAACTCCGAAATGAAATAGTGCAGTCAGCCATTCTACTTGAGTTCCAGCACTCGCTGCAAGTCCTCGTGATATTAGCAAGCTCGCGCTGAAATGAAAATAGGAGTCAGCTTGAGTGGGGAAGCGGAATGAGAATGAAAATGAAACTCACTGGATAATACGAAGTGCATGCCAAGTGCATAATGAACTGCCGGAAAGAATCAGCGGAGTCAGCCAGAATGAAAATGAAAACGCACCGAGGATGGAAATGAACACGAATGCACGCCGAGTACACACTGGGTTTACACAAGCAGTGAGACGAAAATTAAAATGTGGATGAAAAACAAAAAGAATGACACGCGAACGGAGGTGGCATTCACAGAAGATGAGGCGGATGAAAGACATCGGTGGCTCCCAAGTTAAATCAAGCGACAAGCGACAGTGCACATTGCCTCTCGTAAAAGGGATTTCACAGGCAACGACATAGAGCAAAGGGGAAAAACACGTACGGTGTGCCACCGAGTTGTGGAGTCTGGACAGACGCGAAGGCCAAGTCCCAAGAATGCACCGGCGCTGACGCAAAGTCGAAGTCAGCCTTGGACAGACAGTCCTGGGAAACGGATGGGGATCGAGGGACGGGTGGCGGTGAGTGGTGTCGATGAAGGTGGAAGAAGAAGAGAAGTGATCAATGCTTTGATCATCAGTGGACAATGGGAATTGACTTGCGACTGACCGTCAGTGTCACGTTGCCATCTTGTCTTCCTACCACCATCTCTATGCCACCTGT